>JANHFZ010014768.1:13351-36188 GCA_027560215.1 Halcyon smyrnensis | reverse complement strand
GCCCATCAACAGGTCCAAAGACTATGGAGCTACCACCTTTACTTTGGGCTACACAAGAGGTTGTTCTCAGAAACATGGCTCGGTTTTGTCCTCCGAGCCGACATTAATAATGCCCATTCCGCTTCTGCGTAAGAAAGAAAAAGAATGTTATTTAGAACGTCCTTATGTATAGAGGAAGTTACCTCGATAGCTAAAACACATTATTTTTCAACTTCAGGATGCTGTTCTTAAGCATCTTGATGTTTGGTAAAACCACGGTAAATCACCTTAAATCTGTGGAGTGTTTACGATGGTGTAACCGAAAGCAGAATCTATCCCTTTATATGTAAATAATATTCTTAAAAGAAAAAGGAAATCTCTTAGAGATTGCTTTCTAGCTCAAAATGTCTATTGCAGAGTTGTTTCTTGCTTCGTAATGAGGTTCAGCATGTCATGGAAATGAATGGGAAGGAAAACAGGAGAGAAGAGTGGCAGTTGGTTTATAGGAGCTGCTTTCAAAGTGGTACTTGCTCTGTGGACCACCAGCATAAGTCATTGCTTTGAGGCAGCTCTGCAGACCTTGAACTGGTGAATGTAGAGTTTTCTAAGCTCTACAGGTCTCTGTTCTTTCTTGGGGACTAAACACGTGCCTCTTCTTGGCTCCTTAGGTTCAGTTTTTGACTGGGGAAAAATATTCAGTGATGGCATCATGTAAATACTGTAGGCTGTGGAGCTTCAAAGGGAGAATTCATTTGCAGCAGACGACACAGATTTGTAACCTTCCTTATGCCCTTTTTATGGAAAAGAAATACCAGACTGACTTAAAATAATTAACACTAGAAAGTGACAGTTGATTTCCAGCTCAGAGGAATGTGTTGGTTCAGCCCTGAGTTTTGCTGCTTCTGTTTCAGGACCTCTTCACATGACAAGAGACATTTATCCTTACCTAACGGGCAGCTGAGAAGTGATAAACCTCAGAGAGCATCCGTTCTGTGGCGTCAGTGCATTTCAAAGCAAGCCATGGCACTACTGACCGGTGAGTCACCCCACCACTGATCCCCCCTAATAAACTCTTCATTACATGTTATTGAGTCACCCCACCACTGATCCCCCCTAATAAACTCTTCATTAGCAGGCTGGTACCCGTGGGCTGTGAGGAGCATTCGTTTCCTGACATTGTGAAAGGATATCGCCAACATCAGCTTGAGCAGGCTTCACTATCTTCAAGTATTAGTTAATCTAAGTCCTGGAAAGAAGTAGTTTGAGATAATACACATAGCACAAAGAAAGTTTCCAACAAGAGCAGTTGGTTTAGTTTGTTTTCATGACCCAGTCTCAAAGGAAACACTCACCAATCCTCATCGAACACAAACTGAGCTTGATTTTCCGTTGCATTTTACGTCTTTGTGCTGGTTCAGGGCGGGTTTTTATTGTAAGACACTAGAGAAACGAGACGTTTTTAGGTAGTAACTTCCCATTCCTGCAGCCTTCTTGAACCGTCATCCTGGGTGTAAGGAGTGGGATGAGCAAGTAGGATGACAGAGGTCCTGTTGCTTTTCAGAGACATAAAAAAGACTTGAGCAGTGTAATACCAAATGGAGACTCCATAGTTGGTGTTCTCATGTCCCAATTTCATCCCAGGTACAATGGAACTCCAGTTCATCCCGTGGTGAACACAGAGACCGGAAGAAACAAGACCTACCTTGTTTAGATATTTAAATATTCAAGAAGGTGACAGTGTGGTCTGTGGGCAAAGAGCAGAATCTGCCTCCTCCTCTCCATATGGATAAAGATAAATTAAAGACCAGCAAATGTTGGTCTTTATCAACATTAGATTAGTGTATAAAGACTTATTTCTTTCTTATTAGACTTATTTCTTTCCTCTGGCCAGCAGAAGAAGAAGTGAAGAGAGTAAAAGCCCACGATGAAATCGCTTTGAAGCAGCAGTGTGATCTGGAAGGGTTAGCTGTTTCATGAACTACAACTTCCTTTGTCAACCCTCTGGCTCGGCGATAGGATCATCGTACCAGGCGCCGTCACAACAAGTGGAGTTTGAAATGGGACATTTCTTCCCAGGCAGGTGTGGAGCTGAAGAGATGTTTGCCCCGGAGACATCTATGAAGAGGGAAAGGGAAAAAGTCAACACAACAGACCCATTTTCTTACAAATAGGCAATTTTAAAAGGAATTTGTTAATTAATACAATAAAAAATTAATTTTTTAATCTAGTTGTTTCTTATTTAAACTTCTTTTACAATAAAAGATCAAACCAGTAATTCTATGGATATTTCATTTTCTAACATGTCAACACGTCTCACGTCAATCATCCAGCTCCGATTGTGCAAGCCAAACCTGACAACCATTTGTAACCAAGCCGTCTTTATCTGCAGTTCCATGTCCGCTGTCATGGACTTATCCCCGCTGTAGAACTTCCAGGCTTAAATCTCTGCAATTAAAACCCCAGGCTTTACCCGAATCTCCTTAGTTTCCGCATGGGAAAGGTATTAGAGAAATCACTAATACGTGATTCTCTCAATACCATGTTTTTCTTGGAAACCCCAAACCCAGACGTTTGAGACGTGAGGAAATGATTGTAAAGTGTTTAATCTCCACACATCAAGGTGTTGGAGGTGTGCGTGGCACTCCTTGTCTTCTCCAGTCGTTGACACCCTGCTACAACTGGCATTTAGAAACCAACTAGCCTCTGTTAGCCAGCTACAGGCACTGCACGAATCATGACAGAAGTGGTACGTTTTATGTCGTGAACAACAGCTCAGCATTTCCACTCTGCAGTTTTGTGTTACGTTTTCTTCACTCGAATAACATGAATAAATCCCGTCTTAAGCATTAGCCACACTTGGATTCTTCCTCTGTGGCTTGGCGTTTATTGGGAAGTGAATGCATTGCAGTTCCTCTGCTGCTTGTTAACATCTTAGTTCGGAGAGAGCTGTTTGCACTAGACTTGTTCTTTGCAGAGGCAGCTCCATCCATCACAATGAGCTTGCTTTGACTTCGTTTAGCATAAAGGGTTTAAGTTCTAACTACGGAGCTGCTCACGCTTTAGTTCTCAGGAGCCAGCTTTATTATTTCTCTTCCTGATAGGAGTTGTTGTCATCTGCAGGATCGGAAGTTTCTTACGCTTGGTTTATCTTTCTACTTTTACTCTCCTTAGAATGAGCCATGTATTCCAGGGGCTGCCAGAAGAAACCCAGCAATACCTCTTTGTGTCACTGATTGATTATAACGTAGCAAGTAAATGTAGGGACCTAAAGAAATTGAAGGCAATAAGGAGTAAAAAGAAGAAAAGATTCTTTGACACATTCAGATTAATCTATATATCAATGTTGATGTTCCTATCAGGACTATACATTTAATAAGAAGTGAAAAGTCATAGTTGTCTTCCTCCTCCTGTTATTTGTGGATAAGACACATTGAGAGAAGGCTGCTGGAGATCATACGTCTGATCTTCAGCGGTTTATTCTCATAGATGGAAGGATAAGAATCTGCAGACTGAGCTGCTTGACATAAATACCGTCCCTAGTTACAGGTTATCCAGCGTCACGACAGCTTCGTTCTACTTTATGCCCATCTGAACACAGTCCTGACTAGCTGCAGATGATTATTCCATGCTCTGTATTATGCTAAAGCCAAGGAACTCATCTTCCCCTCCTTCTTCCCCTCCCTATCTATAGAAAAATGATGGGACAATGGATGACCCAGTTGCAGTCTTCACCTGTTGTGACCAGCAATGCTGGTAGAAAGAAAAACCAGAGTTTGGAACCTATCGCCGGAGGGTACGATTTGTTTTGGAACACGGCCAATTTGCTGCCAGCCTTCGCGGTAGGAATCTGTTCATGGATGTCTGGCTGTAGTTGCCTGCTTGTTGGAAACTAAAAATAATTGCTTTAAGAGAATTTGCAAGTACTTCTCTTTGAGCTCCGTGGGCTCGGATGCTACTCCAGCCAAATGGGGACTGTCAGCCGCTATTTGAAAAGATCCAGAAAACAGCAGTGTTAAAACACCTCCTTTATTTGGTTTTCCTTCTGAAAATCAGCATCATAGCTGGCTAAATAAGGTCGATACTGGAGGAGAGGGGAAGAGGCAGCGTGTGCTTTTGTTGTTATGTGCCTCCTTACTCATCAGATGGTACCCATCATCATCACAACCGCATCCTCTCAGTGTGCTGGAATAAACTCGCTCAGGTTTTAATCTCCATCCGTAAGCATTTACCGTGGGTCTTGGTCGGACAGTTTTTAAAGCTTGCCAGGAATTATATATTTCTCCCTTTTTAAGACTACCTAAAATCAGGACAATTAAAATGCCCCTGGAGTGGGTTTTGGTCAATACACTTGTGCTTGCTGCTGCCAGACAGTGTGAACGGGACAAGGCTTTTTACAGCACTAATTGTAAATCAGAGTTCTAATATTCAGCTCTTCTAGAGCTGAAGACGATTCAATGCCCTTGACGATGCGCAGGGAGAGATCCTCATCACCCTGTGAATCAACGGAGCCACGCTTTTAAAAGGGTAAGACACCGACTTGGGTAAAGCTCATCCAAGATCACACCTCCTTCCCTCTTCCAGTCGGAATGGGCATTACATACACTCACCGCCCGGTGAATGAAGGCCAGGCTTCATTCCTGCTCTTTCTACGCAACGAATGGGATGTCGTTAGGACCCTGCCCATCCTTTATCTATCCTCAGCACGGAGTGAGGGGATATTTGTCCCTCAAAAAGATGGGCAGGTGGCACAAAGGACGGAACCAATGGATAAAATGAAGAGTTCAATTATTTTTAAAAGCAGAAGAAACGGACTTGCGTGAGAATTTATTGTGGAATATAGATACCCGATGGTGTGATGACCGTGTGATATTAGTCGGTAGTTGTTAATATAGAATCATAGAACGGCTCGGGCTGGAAGGGACCTCCAAAGGTCACCTAGTCCAGCCCCCCTGCAGTGAGCAGGGACACCCGCAGCTAGACCAGGCTGCTCAGAGCCTTGTCCAACCTCACCTTGAGTATCTCCAGGGATGGGGCCTCAACCACCTCCCTGGGCAGCCTGTTCCACTGCTCTACCACCCTCAATGTAAAGAACTTCTTCCTGACATCCAATCTAAATCTACTCTAATTTACACCCATTGCCCCTCGTCCTTTCACTCCAGGCCCTCGTAACCAGCCCCTCTCCAGCCTTCCCGTAGACCCCATTCAGGTACTGGAAGGTTGCTATTAGGTCTCCCCGGAGCCTTCTCTTCTCCAGGCTGGACAATCCCTCAGCCTGTCCTCGTAGGAAAGGTGTTCCAGCCCTCTGAGCATCTTTGTGGCCTCCTCTGGACCCGCTCCATCAGGTCCATGTCTCTCCTGTGTTGAGGGCTCCGGAGCTGGACACAAGACTCCAGGTGAGATCTCACCAGAGCAGGACAGAGGGGCACAATCCCCTCCCTCGATCTGCTGGCCACACTTCTCCTGATGCAGCCCAGGATGCAATTGGCCTTCTGGGCTGCAAGCGCACAGGGTTGGCTCATCGTCATTGTCATACGATGCTCATTATCATGATGCAGGGCCTTTCTCAAAGACAAAAAGCTCCTGCTGATGTAGCTGCAGTTAGAGGTAGCGTGCCACGTGAAGGTTATATTGGTCATTGAAGCGCTACTTCCAACAAATCCTCGACACTCAGAAACAAAGGGTGTTCTGGATTTACGCACAACTTTTTCATGGCTGTTTCAGGGATAGAAGTACCGTTGCTTTTCTGGCTGCCTACCCAAGCAACGTACGTGACACTAAGTACACGTGGATGGTGAGGGAAGTGGTGGATGAAGTGGCTAAGCCATTATCCTTCCTGTTTGAAAGGTTGCGGCAGATAACGGTGTTGGTAGATAAGGGGAGAGAGCACCTGACTCCCTCTCCCTGGCCTTGTGCGAAGTTTTTGACGCTGTCCTGCGTGACGTCCTTGTCGCTAAAGTTGGGAGACACGGATGTGACGGATGGACCACTCGGTAGGTACGGAATGGGCTGGATGGTAGCGCTCGAAGAGCTGTGGTCAACAGCTCAGTGTCCAAGTGGAGACGAGCAACAAGCGGTGTTCTCCAGCGGGCAGTGTTGGCATCAGTGCTGGTGAACATCTCTGCTGGTGATCTGGCCAGCGGGATTCAGTCCGATGACATCAAGCTGTGTAGGGAAGGGATGCCATCGAGAGGGACCTGGACAGGCTTGAGAGATGGACGGGCCAGCGGAAACCTCATGAAGGTCACCAAGATCAGAGTCCCGAACCTGGGTCAGGCTGGGCGATGAAAGGATTGAGAGCAGCCTTCCGGAGAAGGACTTGGGGGTACTGGTGGGTGAAACAATCAAACTGTGCCTGAGCCAGCAATGTGAGCTCATCGGCCAGGAGGCTAATTGCATCCTGGGCTGCATCGGGAGGAGTGTGGACAGCAGGTCAAGGGAGGTGATTCTGCCCCTCGACTCCACTCTGGTGAGACCCTCTATGGAGTACTGTGTTCAGGTTTGGTGACCCCCAGCATAAGAAAGACACAGATTTACTCATCCGGGGCGAGAGGAGGGCCAAGAAACTGATCAGGGGGCTGGAGCATGTCCCCTGTGAGGAGGTTGAGACTTGGGATTGTTCAGCCTGCAGAAGAGCAGGCTCCAGTAAAAACTTCTAGCAGCCTCCCAGTATGTAAAGGGGGCCTACGAGAAAGAAGGGGAGGGACTCTTTATCGGGGAGTGTAGTGCTAGGATGAGGAGTAAGGTTTTCAGATTGAAGGAGGGTAGATTTGGAGAAGATACGACGAATAAATCCTTTGCTGTGAGGACTGTGAGGCACTGGAACATGTGTCCAGAAAGGTTGTAGATGCCCTGGAAGCATTCAAGGCTTGGATGGGGCTTTGAGCAACCTGATCTAGTGGATGGTGTCCCTGTCCAGGGCAGGGGGCTTGGACCTTGGTTGTCTCCTTCCCATCCGACCCATTCTATGATTTTGTACTTGGAGAGAAAAATTATTCTAGTATATAGAAGCAGTAACAGTTAAATACAAAAGAAGCAAATATCTTAACGTTCCTTTCTACTCCAACATGTTTTCAGGCTGGAACAAGTTTCTCCTATTCAACTTTGAGCTGTCATCAAGGGTCAGTGGCTTTTCAGTCAGGTAACATGTTGGTATTTTCATGGTTTTATCCAGTCAGCTCTGATAAGCAGACTCGTTTGTGGTATTGTCTCCAGTCCTTGAATATTATTATCATTCTTTTCTACACTGCTTCCAATTGTTCTCCACCTCTTTTGCGAATACGAACATCAAAAGTATACATACGGTAGTTTTTTTTCCTCGAGGGGAAAAGAACCGGGTGGGAAGTGACATCTAATAAGCAGGGTCACTTGCAGAGAGAAAATCAGTTCCCTGCCTACATTCCCTGGCTATCTAACCACATGTCGCTCTGAAAGTTCACGGTTATCTGTATATTGGTTATGGTTTATAAAGCCACATTGTGCTTTCCATTATATGCCTCTCCCCGAGCTGCAAATCCCTCTCAAAGTGTATTTCAAATTCTCCGCTCCCAGATAATTTATCCTTATTATTCATCATTTATTTTGTTAGCTTTTGTATCACGAGTGTAAGATGCGTAGGGCTTTCAATGGACCGAGGCAGGATACAAGGCTTGAGGGAGAGTTTAGGGGTTCAGGCGATGCTCAGGTTATCATTCTACACAGCAAAGATGGTAGACGTCAAGAAAAGCAGTAGCTGCGAGGATGTATTTGTCAGAAGCAATGATGGAAGACGACGAAATAACGTTTCACTTCATCTATGCTGAACTGGACTTGTCTGGTGAGTATGCATTAAGAGATGCAGAGGCTGTTGTCTGCGCAGAGCGGTTGTATCTGCGCTAATACAGAGCGCAGACCCAGGCAGAGGTTCCGTCCCTTGAACTCACCCCCCACAAACCACGCAGAAGTCCCTGGCAGCACTTTGACCTCGACACCGCATCAGAAAACAGCCTGGGAGCTAAAGGGGAGGGATCCTGGGAGCAAAGGTCAGGGATCACTCCCAAAAGCAATTTAGATGAGACCGTCCTGATGTGAAAGGAAAGAAAATGGTAGTGGAAGTGGCCAGACCGTAATAGTTGCCCTCAAATAGAGAGACTGGCTAAGTTTCTTTGTCTGGATGCAGCCGAGTAACGGTAAGAGTGCAGCTGAACTGCGCTGTGTCAATGGAAGTACCCAAAGATGAGATGCAAAGGGATCAAAGGAACTGCAGAATGAAGAATTCTTTGAGAAAAACTCATTTTCAGAGAATTCTCTTGCTCAGTTTTATTCCTCAACCTTCGGTCGTTTCCAGATGAATCCCACGCCACTCCTCTTGTCCCCTCCCTCCTAAGGTTTGTCTCGCGCCATCCAGCCTGTGTTTAACCCAGTATTCCTATCTGCTTTTAATGAATAGTGGCACTAGACTAAAATTTTAGCACATTTGTTCTGGAAGTTACAAGTAAATAACATCAGACAAGGTATACGACGAAATAATTCCTTAAGGACTCTTTGATGTAAAGAAAATATATAAATATTTAACCCCCCTTATCTCTAGGAGAGGTTTTTTCAAGTCCTTTCCGTTTCCAGTTGGCTGGCAGATGACTAAAGGACTTAATCTTTCCGCAATGATACAAACTCACAGCTACCTTTCCAAATGCAGAAGATGGATATACACCGAGCACTTCTCTATTTTCAGCATCATTAATAGTCTGGTCATGTCCAAGTGCTTCGCCAGCAGAAACTCCAATTCTTCCTGCTTTTCATTTAGCTTCGTAGCATCAGTATGCTACTCTGACTCCTCGTTCCCTTATCACATCAATCTGGTCTATTCACTTCTCCCTCGGTTTGAAGGTATTTACGTTCCACCGGGAAGATTTCATCTCCTAGCTGCGACTCGCAAACCCTCCTATTTTCACAGCTGGAAAATAGCCCAACGCTCCTCTAAAATCAAACTTCTACTGCACAAAGTTTTCTGCCTCCTCCCCGTACTTGCTCACTTTCCGATGTCCCAGCAGTTCGCTATAGATTAAAAAGCTTGACACAAGCCGCTGCTAAAAAAGGTAGAAGTATTAGAAAGGAGATGTTTTGAAACGAAAGCCAAGAGCGGCTGATCTACAGCGGTAAAGAACTTCTAATGGCAATATTAGCCATTTAAATAGGGGCCCTGAGACATGTTCGCTGCACAATTAGATCCCATGCGGAGTATCTGAATAGCAACATGTGCCGTCTAATGGGGACAAACCAGAGACAGAGTCTTCTTTTACGCTTAAGAAACAATCCCCTCTTGGGTTCAGAGTGCTTTTGCTCTGACCAAGCTCATTCAGCTTCTTGCGGGTCGTGAGGAAATTGTAAAGGAGCGTTTCTCCTGCAGAAGGAAAGGAGATGGCTGCTGAAGAGCGAGCAAGGAGAGCGATCTACACGCCATGCTAATGGTGTGACTTGTGAAATAGCTCTGAAAATCCAGGAAATCTGAAAATTCCAGGACTCTGCTATGAGGTGCCAGCAAAACCGGCTCTGCTGGCAGTTAAGTGCTTCCAGTTGACAAAGGTCGGCTAGATTGCATGGGTACAAGTGATGGAAGAAAAAACCTCAATGTATATATGAAGAGTGCTCGAAACTTACAGAACATTTAAAAACCAACATTATCTTTCCAGATCATTTCAACAGGCACAAACAGCAACTGCATATTTTAGAGAGGATTTATGCTTTTGGACCGTCATAACGGTGCGAGACTAAAAAACCCCTGTAATTGTTGGGGAGGTGATGATACACCCCAGACTGTGAACTGGCGGTGCCCCTGAAGGCAAAGTTGTTTCAGAAACTTTAGCATCTTGAAGACTTTTTTGCCCCACACATCAAAATGCCTGAGATATTGTAAAGGTGACAAATTTGGTGTTACCTGAATTGCTAGAAAAGTGTGTTCTGAGTGTCCAAATCCTTACAAGGTACGGAGCTGCTTCAGCTTTATCTCGCATGGATTGTTAGGATCTAAGATGATAATAAGCACTTAGTGATTTAAAAGCTTTTCTGAACACAATGTCTAGCTCCTGAAAGCTAACTGGATGTCTCATCAAATTCCTTTTGATTTTCGTCCCAAAACTATTGAAATGAGAACAGTGTTTTGCGATGCGTTGAACATCTGATCACGGCAGATTACCTGACGTTACGAGACGCGCAAACGAGATTCTTTTGGTGTTTGGGGAGCTTTTAGAATACTTGTGCTTAGGGACAAAACCGAAACAGGTCTGGAAAAGACCACGTGTGTTTTCCTTTTATTATGCTCCTGTTATCCTTCTCCACTTCCCTCCCTGTGTTGGGAATACCTATGATGACCTGATTAGTCATTCTGAGGAACAAAATTTGCAAAGGACCGGAATCACTCACAGCCAGACAACTCTATTTCCAACACGGGACAGCAGCGTTTGGCATGTGAACAAGGCCTCTCTGCTTATACCTATCTTGTAAGTATTAGGTGCCAGTGAGTTGCTTCTAGCAGATGTAGAACATCTGGATACTATTATACGTGGGGGAAAAAAAGGGTCGAGAGCTTACTTGGAATTAATGTTCACCCTTTTTCTCATCTACACAGGAGAATTCAAATCTTTTGTAGCCTGGCAGGGGTTGCTAAGAGTATTTCAAAGCCAGAATAAAGACCATGCAACTTCACACGTGCAAGAACAGACAGCCAAGTTCAGGTCCATTGACCAAATACACAGTTAGGCTTCATATTATGTAGCGCGGTCGTGTAGTTCTATATGTAGTCAGAATACAAAGGTTGCCTTTGAATTGTGAGAACAAATTTGGGCACCCCCTTAAACTTTGGTAGCGTCACTTCTGTCACTGAAACAGAGATTGAATGAGATCGTAAAATAGTTCTTCAGACATGGGATTAACTAACACATCAAGCACTTACATTCTTGATCTTGTCTGATTTGGCTTGTACTGGCCACTAAGGATGTCGAGTGGTCTGGAAAGACGGTGGTTTGATCACCTTCTCTTAAAAACCAGGGAAAATGATCTGAAATAAGCACAGCAAGTTTATCAATTGGCATATTGGTGTGTGCCGTGCTCTAGAGCCAAACAGAAAGCAACTATCGAGAAGGAAATAATGAAGGGATGTAGTTATAAAATTCTCAGGCAGTGGAACTTCTATCTACGAGCTTCTGTTGGTCTATAAAGCAGTAACTGACAAAATGCTTCTATTAGAACTTCTTATCTCCATCCATGTAACCGTTAGAATTCAAAAAGGCTACAAAAAGAAACACATTCCATGACTTTTCACCATCATTTTCTTTAGATGAAGCTAACCTGGTTTTACTACACTTTGTTTGAAGTGACCCATTGTTCTTTTGTTTCAGGGCGATCACATTAAAGTTCAGAATAACCACCTCAGTGACTTCAGTGTTGTTAAAACAGAGGTAAAAAGGCAGTCATCTTCAACCCGGAAAAGGCCAGCCACCTTCCAATAACATTGATTTTTCCCGGAGTAACTTTAATGTGATTTCCACAGCCTTCCAGAATGCCACCGAGATGCTGCTCGACTGCATCCATTTGTCTACTGGTTTCTCCTATTGCTGCTCTCAAAAAAGCCCCTGGAGAAGAAAAGAAACCAAAATATTTTATGAACAACCCAGGCGCTGAATAATCGTCTTTATATTTTTCTTGCTATGGGCAAAAATCTGCGTGAAAGACTCGGAGGCGTAAGAGTAAAGTTGTGGTATAGACAGTAAGAAACTGCACTGGGTATTCTGCAAAGGTGCCTTTTGTGGCCACGCCACGTTTATTTAGCTAGAGAAAGCAGAACTGATGGCAGGAGAAGAATGACAATCTGTTCTGTCTGTGGCAGGAAATGCGATTGAAACAGTTTGCCAGAAGGATAAGCAAGAGCAGAAAGAGATGTGGAACGTCGCGACGAACAGGATGTGAAAATAAACTCGTTACTCCATCTGCCTGCTGTAAACAGCATGAAATTAGGAATAAAAACCCGGACAAATGGCCTTTTAAAGAGAGCAGAGGGAGCTGGGAGGTCTGCTATTAGCAAACAGAGGCGTGGGAAGCCCAAGCCGTGCAGAATCCAGTGCACGACCTGAGCCCCTCGGGCAGCTGGGGCAGGGGTGGAGGGAGATCCCACGGCGGGGAGTCTGCAAGGTGCTATTTTTGAAGGTGAAACCAGAAAGGCCAGTCCACCTCTGGCAGAGAAGACCCGATTTTGCTTTTGCTGCTGCCTGGGAAGAAGCATCATCTATTTTGTAAGTCACGGAGATGAGTTTTTTTCTCTCCCTGAGAGATGCTCTCTTCATGTTGCAGAAAACGACTCTCTCGGGGGTAGCGCAAGGAGGAAAACGTGGTGTTATGTTGTCTCAGTTGCAAAGACATCGCTAACAATAAAAGCCCTGGAAGGATTTGGTTTTTAGGTGACGTGATTACTGAACGGGCCATTCGTGCCGCTCCGCTTCGAGTCGCTTCGAGCACCTCTGGCATAAAGTCTGAACGGGGGTGTTATATGCTTCGGGCTTGGGCTGTAAATATCCACCCCTGGCCTTTGTTCTGTGAAGCAAGTCTCAGCTTGAGGATATATTTACTGAAAATTCTGCAGGAGAATTTCTTGACTGGTCGATCCGGTTGATTTCTTTGGCGAGGGATCCCAAAGTGTTTGACTGCTTTTACAGGCTGGCTGTGTTTACAACCATCCTGGGGAGTATCTTCTGCAATTCACGTAGAGGAGAGGGGGAAGGAGGCTCATGATTTCTATTTTAACCTACTTTTCTAGCAGCTGAGACGACACCGGCAAAGTCATCTCTCCTAGAATAAAACCTGCCAGTCTTTATCCTCACCCAGAGGAGATCCTTTGCAGGGCAAAATAAGTCAAGCAGGTTTTTGGTTTTTTTTCCTCCTCTGGATTCTGCTCAGATGTGTGCGTGGAAAGTTCGGTGGTGTCTGAAAGTCCAGACTGTGAGCGACTCCGGCTCATTTTATAGATCTCAGTACAATTGCAGGTCAAATGATATTTCAAGGAAACCGGCTCCTTGTGTTCAGAGTTCTTCAAGATCCAACAGCCCAAGGCGGAGTTTTGTACGTGTTCGAAATCATTTCTCTCTCCACATCTGGCAGAGCCAAACAAGCCCTGAGTGCTAAATACACCAGGTCTACGAATAAATCAGGGGTAGGAGAGCTCAAATTTGAGGTGCTGTGAGGTTTGAAACAACTGAAAGCTTGACGTTGGCACTTTGAACTAGGCTGGAGTTCGATGAAAGGTTCTGCATCTGAGATGCCATCGAGATGTTCTGGGAGGAAACCTCCTGGTGGGTTCACCCAAAGTTTGTAATGAACTGAATTTGAAATATCTGAACTCCAGCCGCTGCCTTCGACTCTAATCGAGAGCAACAGAAGCAGCTCCTTCTTAGCAAATCCCCTGCGACTGCTGAGGGGAGAGAAATGGATATACTGGGCTCAAGAGCTGAACTGGGAGGGCAGCAGAGACGGGTGCAGCAGTTCAAGGCAGGAGAGGTAGCAGGTGGAAAGAGGAAAAAGAGATTTCTATGGACACATCAGTGGACTGTTGGAGAAAGGGGAGATCTCATGAAACCCTCAGGGGTGGAAATCAGAGCCCCACATTTTTCTTGGGAAAGAGAATTTTCTCATATTGTCCAAGATGGGTCTCAACAGGAACAGACCTTGGGGGGACTCAGAAACCAGAAAGTGCCCCCCACATTGTCCGTGAAGGGTAAGGTATCCTTATCTTTCTGGTTCCCATCCAAATGGAAGCCGAGGAGTTATGCTAGGGAAAAGGAGTACCTTCGGGAAGTGTTTGAGAAGTCCTTCAAGGTTGTGCCAGAGGCTTCTGGTTTTATAGTACAGCGTGGTCTGAAATTACGTGACAGGCACAGGGACTGGTTCTCCCCTTCCACAAACCAGCTTTCTCTCTTCATCGCTCCCCCAGGCCACGGGGCAGTCATGCCTGACCTATGTCAACGTGCTCCAGAGCATCACAGCAACTGGAAGGAGTGTGACTTGCCTCATTCTCTCCATCACCTGGGTACCACCGTGCCCTGCCGAGCACAGCTGAGTTTCCGGCCCTGCCGCTGACAGGCTGCGGTGATGTCAGGGTCTGTCCTTTCAGCCTGGGGAACAGAGAACATCCTGCTGTTTTCTCTGAAGGGGATTTACAGAAGCTTGGAAAAAGCCAAGACAATACAGTGGGTGACTTTGGGAGGTGGTGACAAGGGCCGACTCCTGTGGGATGACTCCATGTCAAACACCCCACATGGAGCCATTCGTCACTTCACGGAGGTGTAAGCAGAGCTAAATCACGTGCAAGGAGGAGAGGCTGGGGTCCCCGTATCACCGGTCCGTTGTTAACATCAGATGGGAGAAATGAGACAAAGAGCTGGGGGAGCAAAGAGCTTGGAGAGAATTTGCACTCCGAGCAAGAAAGAGCAAACACCAGGAGCTATTCAAGTCCCTGCCACATGTAATCCCGCTTCCAGGCTGACCCCAACCAGTCATTCTCTGAGATCAGAAAGAACCTGGTCTCCAGGAAACAGCCGACCTCTCCTTCTGGCTCCTCAGCTGAAAGCCGCACGCATCTAACCGCTGCCGCTGGCCCAGCAATATGAGAGAGATGTTTGGGTTGAGTTGGTCGTGTCTCATCTCCTCAACACCCCTCCAATTGCCTTTCACCCACTCCTGTTTCCCTGCGATGCTGCAGCCAGTACCCCCCATCACGTGGGCAATCCGTGAGTAGGAGCCGCAACCCTGGGCGTTTAAACCCTCCAGCTGACCTGCTGGGGAGGGATCTGCCCACTTCAAGATTTCAGAAGCGGGGTCACTGCTTGTAGAGGGGATGGTGATGAGATGGATTTCCATCTCTGCACGCGGAGGTGAACATCCCTGCCTGGTCCAGCTCATGGGAGACACAATTTCCCACCTGGGGTTGCTCCATCACCCTCACACCCCTCCTCTGGCTTTCTTGCAGCAGGTATGGCGGAAGCTGTCAGCTTGAGCAGGGACTGCTTCAAGCAGGCGAGTCCTGTACCAACGACCCCATCTGCAGCGCCAAATAATTCAGGACCCTCCGTCAATGCATCGCAGGCAACGGAGCCAACAAGCTGGGCCCCGACGCCAAGAGCCAGTGCCGGAGCACGGGGACGGCCTTGTTCTCCAGCCCGTTGTACGGCTGCAAGTGCAAGCGAGGCATGAAAAAGGAGAAGCGCTGCTCGAGTGTCTACTGGAGCACCCACCACACGCTGATGGAAGGTCAGTCAAGTAGGGTGCTCCTTTTTGATGGTCTCCCTAAAAGGAAATTACTGCTGGGGCTTTCCACAGAGCTCCCCGGCATCGAGGTGGCTGCAGTAAAGGTCACCCCTGTAGCATTCTGTTCCCTCTCCAGACCTACCGACCCCCCAGAAATGTCATTTTGGGAAAGCAATCCCGAAAACTTGAGACACCTCTTCCTTTTTTCAACCTGGCCTTGATTTTCTGGCTTTCCCAGTACACCTTGAGATCTTCTGCTGGGGAAATGCATGGCACATTTTGCACCTAAGTATGCCAGCCAGGACCATGAAAGCCATGGGTTTTTCAGGAACACTGTAGAAAGCACGGCCATTGAGGAAAAAACAGCGCAAACTCAAACCAAAGCACTCTCTTGAAGGTTCTCAAATGCACCAGTGTCTTTGGGTTAGTGAAGATTTGAGGCTGCTGACCTCGAGAAGGAAGGGAAATTGTTCCCAGAGCCAGTGTTTAGCAAGTTTGGAGTGTGACATTATATAAGAGTCACCAGAAAAGTCCACCTCAGTGGCCATAACTCCTCCTCGCCAGGCTGGTCAGTATTTTATGCACCATGAAAATTAAAACGGGGAATAAACCCGAACCGTCCAGCCACGGGTTGTGAAATAGATTAACAAACCACCTCTGGCTGAAAGCTGAAAGGAAAGGAGCAGGGCTGACAACGCAGGCCAAGAGAAACAAAGAGGATGGAGACTATTATGGACAGGCTTGTTAGAATGGGAACTGCTTGAGCAAGTTCCCTGAAAGCTTTCAGGTGCCGCAGCTTGCAGAGCGTGGTGCCACGGAGCGGGCGGGGAAATGAGAGACCTCAGCACCCTCCACGGTCCAACATTCCCCAGAACGATGTGCCATGTGGATTTGTTTGCATCGAAGTGAAGGCTGAGGAAGAGGTGGCAATCCACCCTCTGCAGTCATCTTAACGAGCTGTGCCACAGATCCTCCCCAGCCGACTTTGGTGGCCCAAAGCTTTGGGCACAGTTCATCTACGATGTGGCTGTGCGGGACAGGGGTGTCAGGAGGACTTTCAGCTCTAGGGTACTGTTGGAAGAGCACGGAGAGGATGGCAGGGAGTGCTGGGAGCAGGCAGGGACCAGGGGTGGGTCTTCAGACGCGGAGTAGGAGATGAGTGGCTCAGTGGTTGGATGGGCTTCCTTGCCCAGTGGCTTGGGACCTGCATCTCATAGAATCACAGAATGGTTTGGGTTGGGAGGGACCTTAAAGATCATCTCGTTCCAACCCCTCTGCCATGGGCAGGGACATCTCCCACAGGAGCGTGTTGCTCGAAGCCCCATTCAACCTGGTCATGAACACATCCTGTGATGGGGCATCCACAGCTTCGCTGGGCAACCTGTGCCAGGGTCTCGCCACCCTCAGAGTGAAGAATTTCTTCCTCATTTCCAATCTGAATCTACCCTCTGCCAGTTTGAAACCTTTACCCCTCATCCTGTGTTGGGGATGACTGCAAGAGGGTTGTTATCAGAGCATCGCAAGACTCTGCCCTACTTCTCCCCTGACATCGTGTCCTGAGCCCCACATCTTCTCAAGCACCGTGTCCACTCGTAGTGCAGGTTCACACTCCCAAACCGCTGATTTCCTCGCCTCGATTTCTCCGGAGAAATCGATTTCGTAATAATCACAGGTTCCAGAGTCCTTACACATGTTTAATTGACTGAGGGAAGAATCTAATCCCCATGCTCCGTGTCGAGCTTTGTCTCTCAGTCCTACACACCCAGGAGGCTGTAAAAAGCTTCCTCGAAGCCCTCTTACAAAATCCATCATGGGAGCCTGTGCTCAGGGGATTTACAAAGCATACTATTTACTCAGCTTCTCTCGAGCGCGCCTGTGTTTAGCCACCTTCCCATCTGGAGACACAATAACACGATGACAACCCGACAGCAGTTCTCTGATGAGATGCTGCATCATCAGGACATAAAACTGCTACAAATGGGCCCTTCTCCTGGTCAGGAACGACACGGGATATTCCAATGAAGGTGTCAAGCTGCCTTGTAATGTACCCGTGGTAATTGCACAGGGTTGTGTACCCTGGGAGCTATTTCTTCCTGCCCGCAGCTGCTGATCAGCATATGCCCGGAGCAGGAGGTTTGATCGTCCTTTTTATCCCGGCGAGCGCATCCGCCGCTGCTGTCCGTATCCATCTCAACGCCCAATAAAATGAAAGAATGATACTGAGCTGTTCGCTTCAAGAATATTCCGCGGTATCCGTCAGGATGACGGGGCATCACGGACCATTGAGCGGATGAAAGGGGAGCGCCGATTGAATAAAATTAGCTTCCCAGCAACTTAAAAAGGAAGAGGGGAAGTTTCTGCGGGAGCTGTGGGTCATTAGCTCCACGCCGAGTAAGAAAGGAGAGAGGTGGTAATAAATCTGAAGGAGCCTGTGTTGCCACATGCGCAGCCCTGGACGTGCCCGAGGAATCGGTGAGGACCATTGACCCAGGGAGGGACAGCTAGGAAATGGCAGCAATAGTGATGGAAACCCCATGGATGTAGGGAGCCGGTGCCTTAAACTCTGCCCGTGAGCAAGAACCTGTGCTACAGTCTGGTGTCCTCCGTGGCAGTCCCTGGAAATGGGCCCACGACGTGAGCTGTAGAAGGTTGCAGCTCAACATTTCCCCGAGAGGCTGTCCTACTCCAAAGCTGTGAAAAGCCAGTTACATGCCGTTCCCTTCTCGAAGGATGTGACCCTACATCAGTCCCCGTGACCCTGAGTATCTGTTTCTTTATGACCTTTAGAGCCCACGTCCCCTTGGAGCCACCGAGCACACTTGCACTGCAGCTGGTTACAAGGACCTGGAGTGAAAGGAGGAGGGGTAAGGGGTGTAAATTAGAGGAGAGTAGATTTGGATTGGACATCAGGAAGAAGTTCTTTCCATTGAGGGGGGCAGAGCAGTGGAACGGGCTGCCCAGGGAGGTGGGTGAGGCCCCATCCCTGGAGATACTCAAGCTGAGGTTGGACAAGGCTCTGAGCAGCCTGGTCGAGTTGAGATCCCTGCTCAGTGCAGGGGGGCTGGACTAGGTGACCTTCGGAGGTCCCTTCCAGCCCGAGCCGTTCTATAAAAAAAAGAAAAAGCCGTTGAACCTCGGATAACCCTCAGGAGCCTTCTCACTAACTTCTCGTTTCAATCCAGGTATGAATGTACTGGTGAGTTCTCCTCACGAGCCGTTCATCAGAGGCTTTGATTGTGTCTGGCTGGCATCCATCGCTGCAGGCAGTGGGTGGGGAGATGCTCTTCCACTGGTTCAAACTGGGGGGAACTGGCTGTGGGATCAAGCGCTATCAACAGGGCGATCCTTTGTGGTCTCTTCACAAAGCGTTGCTGAGACCTTGCAATGGCTTTTCCAAGGAGCTGCTTACGATTCCTGTGCGAAACTGGTGGTAGAAAAACACCTCCCAGGAAGAAGCACTTGTGGGTTTTGTTCTTTGGCTTTTTCACGTCCCTGCTGTGAGGGGCTGGGACTCAGGGACATGAGGCCTCTGCCAGGGAGATATCACAGGTGGGCAAATTGTCCGTGGCAGGTGAATGACCCGTGCCACCAAGACACGCTGCCAAGCAGGGGTTGCTTAGGCACGGTCAGGTATGAGAATGTGCTTCCACATCGGTCACAGGGTCAAACCGCAGGCAAAAAGGGCGATAACCCAACCTACCAGTCGATCCCATCTGCAGCCTTTAACCCCATGGGCTCAAACCCATGTGCTGCTCTCTATCAAGTAACCCACTTAATAACACGAGCAGAGCTGCCCAACACCTTTTAACCCCCTCGAGGCCATGAACCCCCAGCCCAGCAGTTAAAAGGTCGGCGCAGTAGCTATTACCCATCCATCACCCGCATCACAGCTGCCGCCAGGACCAGCGTTCAACGCTGCACCGCGGC
Source organism: Halcyon smyrnensis (assembly GCA_027560215.1). NCBI lineage: Eukaryota > Metazoa > Chordata > Aves > Coraciiformes > Alcedinidae > Halcyon > Halcyon smyrnensis. The sequence continues at coordinate 17,018 of JANHFZ010014768.1, read as the reverse complement.
TGCGGGTGCTTTTTGTTACCCAACTCCTCATCACATTCCCCTCCCTGGGTCTCTGGCAGATGTGCCAAACCAGCAGCCTTGATGCAGCTCTTCCCGAGCTTCAACCTCCACCCCAGCCAGTAAAGAGCCGCAGATCCCCGCAGCCAAGGGATGCCCGCCGTCCCCGCGATGGCGAGGCGCTTGTTCGGTGAATACACCCAAATTAAGCCATCAGCCCTCGACAGTCTGAGCAGCGGGGGGAAGGGGGGTGCTCCCCGACCTCACATCTCCGTATCGAGTCCGCTGGACTGAGCTAAGCGTGGGAAGTGAAGCACGCGCAAAGTCACGGCCGCCTTTACCGGAGCGTTCCCCCTTTCGCTGGAAGTCCCGCAGGGCCCTTCAGAGCACGTCGGAATCCAGAGATGGGGATTTTTATGCTTCATTAACGGATTGTCGGGTTTTTAAAGCAGACAGGAACAAGTTGGGCGGCGAAGAGAATGCAGGGATGTTGAATCAGAGCCGTTTAGCTTGGAAAAGACCTTTAAGAGCATCAAGTGCAACCGTTAACCCAGCACTGACAATCCCACCGCTAAATCGTGTCCCTCAGCACCTCATCTGCCCGTCTTTTAAACCCCTCCAGGCATGGGGACTCCACCACCTCCCTGGACAGCCTGTTCCAGGGCTCAACAACCCTTCCAGTGAAGACTGACTTCCTCATGTCCAACCTGAACCCTCCCTGGTACAACTTGAGGCCGTTCCCACTTGTTACCTGGGAGAAGACACCCCAAAGGACTCAGCACCCATCTCAGGCCATGAAGATTCTTGGTTTAACTTTTATTTCCCTATTTAGACTCATCAACACCTTCTAGAACGTAACTAATGAACCCACCGCCCCATGGCTGTCCAGTGCCCAGGATCACCGTCACCATTGCCAAAATCCCCTTGTTCAAACCTATCTAAAGCAAAAAACAGTTTCCACGACCTCGTTGCTGGGGAGAAAGTCTTTCTAGTGTGCTCCAGGTCCACTGTTGTTGCTTAGGACATGGGCATGCTGGGCTGAACTGGTCTGGATGGGGGAAGACCGAGGTTTTTTTGTGGTGTTTGGAAATCCAGGCAGCTTTCGCTTAGCTGGGCTGATCCCGGCATGAACACGGCACTGCTGCTGCCACAGCCAGACGTGACTCTCTGCAGGCCTGAGGAAGCTCATTGCACGGGGTAGAGAGTCTGGGGTGCGAGAGTGGTGCGGACCATCCATCTTCTCATGAGACCCAGTTTAGCCACGGGTTCAGTGCTCGGTCTTGAGCAGCACTTTGGAACAAGAAGGTCCATTAGAAGAGATCCCGTGACTCCGGTGGATCCAGTCATGGCCATGAGGAGATGCACTTTCTAATGACTGTTGTCTTCCCAGGTCTCAAGTTGGTTAATTCATGTTTGAGATGCTCAGGGTAAAGTAAAGCTTCATTTTATTACATGTAGGAGCTTGGTGGAGTCGGCTCTGGGGTGAGGTTTGTTGTGTGGTCGTGGCACCTCTTGGGAAAGGTGAGTAGGGAAAGAGGATTTGGTTCTTCCAGGACACAGAGAGCAAATGTGGACTTCACTGTGGTCACTGCCTTCCCAGAGCAGACGGTGGCCACGGATGTGAGCAGGATGGGGATGAAGGTCTCGGCACAGGGTGGTACCGCTGGTGGGGAGGTCAGGGCAAAACCCCGTCACCATCTCCCCCCATCCCACAGGGTCTGAGAGCGAAGTGACCCAGGTGAACCGGTGCCGGGACGTCGCCAAAGCCCGTGCAACGTGGACGAGATGTGCCAACGTCTGAGGACCGAGCGCGTCTCCTTCTGCACCCAGCGCCTGGCCCGGGCTGACACTTGCAACCGGTCCCAGTGCCACAAGGCTCTGCGCAAGTTCTTCGACCGTGTGCCACCTGAGTACACCCAGGAGCTGCTCTTCTGCCCCTGCGATGACACGGCCTGTGCCGAACGCTGGCGGCAGACCGTCGTTCCTGCCTGCTCCGATGAGTCCAAGGAGAAGCCCAACTGCCCGGCTCCTCTGGACTCCTGCTGGGACAACTATGTCTGCAGGTAACTTTTGCACACCAGGGCGGTCGACGTGGAGATCTGTCCCTTGGGGTTTATCTGCTGGAGACAGTTCAGTGCCCAGAGCCGATGCACTCACCTAAAGGGTCCTGTCCGGAGGCACCCGTCCCACCACAACCCACCAACACAGGCCATTGCCCGAGTGGCTTCATCCCCTCTCCTTGTCTCACACGCTATACAGAAGGTGCTAATGGACAGGAGGAGATCTGGGAGATTTGTGCTGGGGTGTTTCAGGCTTTTACTACGGGTTTTTGGGCTTTGGTCCTAAAGAAAACCCTGCTGTGGAAATAGCTCCAGGGAAGTGCAAGAGAAGCAGGGATGTGGGGTGGGGTGCTTGGAGTCACTTCCACCCATCCTACTCCTCACTGCCTATCTCCCCCAGTCCAGAGCATCCTAGAGGAGCACTCAAGCTATCCTAACAGTCACCTGCACTTATAGACACCTCAAAACCATGGCTTTCTTTGGTTTTGTTATAAAAAATATACCCTCTCGCTGCAAGGCTGGATGTTGTAGTGACTGTGGCAGAGTCTCACAGTTCTCACCCCGGATCCATCATGTAGCGTACGGCCGGGGTGGTTGGCTCCTCTGTCTCCATTTAAGGCCCATGGCACAGACCCATCCCAGTGTGCACACCCACGGGCATATCCCGTTAGTGGTCTTCGTAGAACGGTTTGGGTCAGAAGGACCTTCAAATCACCTCATTTCAACCCCCCCTGCCACGGGCAGGGACACCTCCCGCTAGACCGGGTTGCTCAAAGCCCCATCTAAACTGGCCTTGAACACTTCCAGCGATGGAGCCTCCACGGCTTCGCTGAGCATCTTGTTCCAGGTCTCGCCACCCTCAGAGTGAAGATTTTCCTCCTCATTTCTAACCTAAATCTCCTCTCTTCCAGTTCAAAGCCATTACCTCTCATCCTATCACCACAAGCCCTTGTTAAAAGTCCCTCCCCAGGTTTGCCCTCAGCTGTACCATTTTCACTCCCTTATTTTCTCAGAGCATCTTGGATATTCCGGGAGGTTAATCCACACACGGCTCTCGGGAGTGGAGCCCATCTGTCAGTAAGGGGTGTAAGGCTGTAACAGCAGCGGTACTGCACCGAACGCCGTGGTCCCAGCCCGGTGTCCTGTGTGCAGCTGTGGCCCTGAGCAGACACCCAGAGAAGAGCACGAGAGCAAGGGTAGGACACGTCTCCCAGCCACATCAGCCCTAATTCTCATCGGCTTTGGGACTTCCTGAGCTGCTATTCCAGCCGCCACCCCCCTGCCAGAGCAGCGGCTTTAAATGACCAAAGAAAACTCATGTCCTTTCTTAAGAGGAGGTGGAAGCAGCAGCATCCTCGTGGAAGGCTGGTCTGGTACGAACACATTCATCCCTCCACGCCCCAGAAATGTGGATGAAGGAGAACAACCGAGCTATAGGCTGAAAGATGCAAAGCCCCTGAGCCACTCCAGCTCTCGCTCCGCTTTCCCCCGGCTACCGGGGCATGTTTCAGAACTCCAAAGCATGTTTCAGAACATGTTTCAGAACTCCAAACAAAATTGTACAATAAGCAAGACAGCAGCAGGGGAGAAGCAGAGATTCTTATGTGTGT
>JANHFZ010014767.1:0-22206 GCA_027560215.1 Halcyon smyrnensis | reverse complement strand
GTGGGAATCTCTCCAGAGAAGGAGACTCCACAGCCTCTCTGGGCAGCCTGGCACAGGCTCCCACACCCTCACACCAATGAGTTTTCTCCTCCTGCTCAGATGGAACCTCCTGGGTTCTAGTGTGTGCCCGCTGCCCCTTGTCCTGTTGCTGGGCACCGCTGACAAGAGTCTGGCTTCCTCTTCTTGACACCCTTTGGCTATTTATTTAGAACAGTCATTTCAAATCTGGGGAATGACACAACTGCAGTAAATAAAGTAGATGCTAAACCACTTCCAAGTTCAAACACTTCTGTGTCCAGATAAACTAGGCCAAAATACCAGTAAACAAGACAAAAATAAAAGCTTCCCATGAAACTTAACGCCAGTGTCAGGGACTCGGTGGCAGACTCAGCTTCCCAAAGCAAAGCCACAGCGTTTCAAACTCCAAGACACGAAAACCAGTCCCACCTCCCAGGGGCCCAACTCCGACCCTCGGGACCCTTCCCGGAACCGCAGAGAGCTGGGACGCACCCCCGCCCCCCCAAGGCCTCGCAGCCCGGGCAAGGCCGCCCGCAGCCCTCCAACAGCTCCACGCGCGTCCCGTGCCCGTTCCTCCCACCCCGGCCTGCGCTGCACAGAGCGGCTCGGCCGTCACAGGGCCCCGGTACCGAGCTGGGCCGGTGCCGCTCCTCACCCTTTACGATGGGCTGAATCAGGGACCCGGCCGCCAGCGCCTCCCGCTTCCTGTCGCTGGGCAGCGGGGCCGTCCCGCTCCGGCTGGGGGACGCGGGGCCAGCCCCGCTCATGGCTCCCGGTGCCCCCGCTCCGCTGCCGGCGGCGGCCCCACGGCCAGCCCGGGCCGGCCCCGCCCGCTCCACTTCCGCCTCACCCGACGGGGTGACGTCATCGCCGTGCGCCGGCCGTCGCTGCTCCCGTTGCCGTGGCAACCGCGGCGCGCCCGGGCCCGGGCCTGGTATCGGGCTCCTGCTGCCCGCGGGGCAAAGTGGGCCGCGGGCACCGGCCTCCTCCGGCCGCTGCTCCCCCCTCGGCTGCGCTGAGGAGAACGGTTGTCACACGGAAGAAAGGCGCTGCCTCCTCGGGGAGGGCAGCGGCTGCCCCTTCCTGGTGCGTGCGTCGCGGGAGGAGCAGAACCTGGCTCACGGCTCCGCCTGGGCCCAGGATCAAACCAACCAACCAAACACTCCCCGAATAAAACGAAGACTTGGGGTTTTTTGTTGTTGGATTTTGGTTTTTTGGTTTTTTTGGTGGTTCTTTGTTTGTTTGGTTTTGTTGTCGGCTTTTTCGTTGTTGTTGGCTTTTGTTTTAGAAGACACAGGCATTTAGATCAATCAGTTCTCTTCTGGGGGTAGCGAACATGACTAGCAACCATTGGATGTGTGGGCTGCAAAAATAGGAGCAGCAGTTTATTTTAGAACTATACAAAACCCAAAAGTGACATAAAAACCTTATACCTTTCCTTTCAAACCATTTGAGAGTGTCAGGATAGTTTCCATATACTTTCCCTCCTTATAAATGACAATATATTAACTGTCTTCTGGGACTTTTCATGCTACATAAACTCAGTAACTTTTAGATCAGCTTGATCCTATTTAAGTCCTTGCATCTAAAGTTTGTTGGTGTTTTTTTTACACATCTTTTTTTTTCTTTTCAATGCACGTGACGCTGCTCAGTGTCTTTGTACAGTCAGTGAAGGAAGAACCGGACCACAAATTCTGCAACCTTCAGTGTCCTGACTTGGAATATCCGAAAGGAGCCAGTTTAGCTGGAACAATTACTATTTCAGTAGCAAAAAACAGGAGTTGCATATATTTCTTTGTTAGAAATTAGTTCTGTCCATGTTCTACTTTGCACAGCTTTTGTAAGTAGGAGCAATTGCCTGGCTGAGGAAAAAAAAACCCCTCTTATTTAATTTTTTTATTGCATGAAGCTATTAGACACAAAAAATGATAGTGTTCTGTGTCCATCATCAAAGCTCAGAAACCAGACACTGAAAGCACTATAATGTTTTTTGGACAACTCATGTAATCTTCTAAACTCAGCCTTAAAAATGAGGGAATTAGTTGAAACAATTTGCCCCCACATCAGTCAAGATATAGTTAGGATCTGTTTATAGGATAAAATGAATTTTACATTGGGAAGTGTTCAATACTCAACTAACATTAAGTTGACCAAAAAAAAATATATAATCTAAAATAGTTTTTCACTCCTTCACCATCACATAGTCTGTAAATGTTACATTAAATAGGCAATGAGCAGAGCTAAGAATTTATTTTGAAACACCATTCCCTTTCACGTACCTTTTTTCCCCCCAAATAACAATCTCTTGCAAGCTATAGATTAGTATTTAGATTCGTTGGGGGGGGTTATGAACTACAGCGTTTCTAGGAACGTGGTTTTTACATCACGAGCAATGTCAGGTTCAGAGCAACAGGACTGTGACAAGAGCAAACGCTGCGACACATATGTGCGTTGTTTCTACGACTACTGTCCTGAAACCATTTCTCCTCTTCAAATACGGTTTGTTTTGGTTGGTTTGTTGTTTGTTTTGTGGTGGTTTTTTTTAAAGAATATGCTTTATTTGTTGCATTTATGCCTGTTTTGTTTCTTTTTTTTTTATCCTGCTTACTCTCGGTGCCCCGTCAAGCTTATTCTCAAAACATAGTTAAAAAAATTAAGGAGGACTTGGCTATAAAAAGACAATAGTTGTGGAGCCCCTAACCTGTCAGCTTGCAGGAAGTAGTCAGCAAGTCACAAAAATATGGAAGCAGCGATGGCTCGGAGCATGAAAATCAACATATGTAGTCATCATGTATTTTTGGGGGGAAGATAGGCTAAATAACCTCTGTCACTTCTGCCGTGCAATGGAACCCGCTTTCTCTTTTCAGGATCACCCTGCCACTTCCCATTAGCACGAGGAGCTCTTGGGATTGCCAGATCTCCCCGGGAACGTGCCGAGTCCTGTCATTTCCCCCACGGGCTGTCTGGCGACGATCAGCTAAAGGATTGTTCCATCCGAGCGGCTGTGGCCGAGTCAAATGCCGGCAACAGGCAGGGGAACCCAAACCTGTTGAGGCAGATGTCTGCTGGGACGGGGGGAATCAGAGCGACGGCCCTTAAAGAGGGCGAGGTGGGGGCAGGGGACGCACGACGTGTTTCGAGCCAGCAGGATAAGTCCATGGGCTGCACCCGCGCTGGGAGAGGGCGACGGCTGGAAGTTTAGGGGCTGCCGTGCTGACGCTGGCCGAAGCAGGCCCGGGGCTGAGCTTCTTGGAGGAGTGCCTCGTCACATTAGCCATGCGGCTCCCCTAGTTGATGCTCAACCTGGACGGACAGGCCTGCCAGGCAGAAACTGCTCGGGCAGATGATGCTAGGGAGGACAAAAATTATCCACCGCGAGACTAAGAAGACAGATGACACCCAGCAGGAAGAGCGAGCCAAAGCTGCCGAATCCCCGATGCAGCTGGCTAGCCCGGGGCTACCTGCCGCTTTGAAGTGGAATACACATCACCGGACGAGCTGTCAAATTAGATCACCAGCCTGGAAATGCTGCAAGAGATTTAGCTCTTCCAACACAGAAGAAGGGAAAGTTTAATAGATGAAAATCTTCCTAAAGGGGCCAAGGTAGTGTGGGAGAGGAAAGGGGAATCCTTCAGATGCGGCAACAATGGAAAATGACTCACCCTCCGCCCGCCTGCCATGTGGGAGATGATGGGATGCGTGGCATTCAGCAGCAGCTGCCCTGGCCAGCATGGAAAATAAAGGCCAGGCCTGCAGGAACCTGCACAGAGCAGCAACAAGTAACCCTTGCTACAAAATCTCCTCCCGTTCCAAATCTGTGATATCTTTCTATATCGCCCCGGAGCTGAAATACTCTAAATCTCCTATTCGAGACTCGCAGAGGTGGAATGCAAAGGACCTGGGTCTGAAAGCTCGGCTCAGCAGATGTGCGTTGTGACAGCCTCTCCCCTCGGCTCTCTTTTGCAATAGGATTCAAGCACCAAAAATAATGTGCAGAGTAGAATTCAATTTCGATAAATCCAGAACAAAAATCAAGATTACCAAGTGAGCGAGCACTTGCCCAGGTGGAGGGTGAATATGGAACCCGGCATCTCCATGAGGGACTGCAGCAGCGTGATCCAATTAGAGATGCAAAGAAGAGATGCTGCTCTTAGGGGGAAAATATTAAATGTATTAATCTATTGAGCAGCTGCATCGTTGCAATTACACTTTGAAGTCAGAAGACCATGAAACACATCAAAGATTAAAAGAAGTGATAAGACTGAAAACCAAAAATAATTAAAAAAAAAAGTAGGCCTACAAATCCCTCTGCCTAGCAAAACAGTAATAATAATAAAACAGGTATCAAAAAATTACATACAAGGTTCTGTATACATGTACAATTATAGAATCTATTTATGGCCATGCCAAGACAAATTTACTCAGAGAAAAATGACGATCATGTCTATTCCCAACTTCAGCATTTCTGTGGCACATGAACCAAACATCACCCACAGAGCTGCAAACAGAAGAGTCTAGCAGATCAGTGAGAGTATGAATCAGACCTCTGAATAGAAGAGCTGACACTGGATTCCTGATAATGATTTTATAGTTGTATCTATTCCTTTATTTTCATCTCTCTCAGTTAATCTCTTTTTAAGCAGTTTGTCTTCACCTCGTCCAAATCCACAGCACTGAGGAGCAGAGGTTTATTGCTTTTTAACTAAGAGGAGATTAAAGATGCCCAAGTTCTACAGCCCTCTTGATCTGTAATGTTACTTGGCTGTATTTTATTTCATGGGCAAGAACATATTAACATTTCTAAGTCACATTTTGTATAAAATAATTAATATAAGTGTCTTACTTGAATTGCAAAATATTCACATCCATCTTAAACCTTAGTCGGAGTCTCAGCTCCCTGCTAATAACCCGGTTCACACCCACGCTGGAGTCCAGATTACTCTTCCATCAGCTATAATTATAATTTAAATAAATATCTGTATGTGAGGAAAAAAAGCAAAGTTGAAGAATTATTGTATCAATATACTCCAATCAGTTATAACACTTGTTGGGAAGTTAAAGCTGTACCTTCCTTGCTTGATCAGCCTGTTTCAGTTGTTAACCAGAAGTAAAATCTCCTAACTTGTTTTCTGTGTGGAAAACTGGGATGCCAACCTGGTAGGTAAATCATCGATGATAGAAAAGGAATGCGAGAAAAAGCATGTTGTACATTTAAGCTACCATAAAAAATCCCCCTCTTTTTACAGTTTTGCTGCTGAAAAGCCAACGTTTCAGTTCCAGCTGAAGTTGTGCCAGGGGAGATTTAGGTCTTGACTCTATGATTTGTTCAGTGTAACACAGATCTTCTCAAATTTATCATTCCTACTCTTCTCTAATCCCGCACTAAACCTGGATTTTCACAGAAATCACTGGCTGCCCAGCTGTAAGTCTTAGTGCAAGAACTGCCCCTGGAGACTCCTGAAGTCAAGCTGAACTCACTTGGAAATGAAGTTACGCAGACAAAAGATGACTAAAAATCATCAGCATGTTTCTAACATACCCAACACGATACCTGAGCACCCCTTTCAGCCTGGCTTTTTCCTGGGCACCTTGGCATCAAGGGGAAAAAGCCAAGGCAGAGCAGTAACTGTAAGATTTCACTGAACACTTACAATGATCTTATTTATTTCACTGTTAAATTCTTCAGTTGCTGAAAGGTTGTCATGCAGCCCCATCTCACCATATGGCAACAACCTCAAGTCCTAGAGGCACATACTTAAAAGACCATAAGATGCCAGGCCCCTTGAATAAATTAGATAGAACAATTATGCAAAATAATAACACTGCAGTGATGAGATACGTTAACAAATGAGAGTGTCACTGCTCATAAAATGCTGTGAAAATAAAATCCACACATCACTGTGGTCATCAACATCATCTAACAGCAAAGCAACTGAAGTAAACCAATATCACAGTATTTACTGTGCCCTTCAGCAACTGAAATTTTAAGAAAGGAGAAGGGGGTTGTAAGGGAGGAAAGTCTCTTTTACTAATGCTCACTGAAAGTCTAATGAAATCTTACAGAAACAGAAAGAGGAGTAGTAGTAGCTGTAAAAACTGCAGAACGTTTCCCCCTGCGCACTCTTCATGCAGACTCAACATCACCTGGAGAGCTCATGTCCCCCACACCTCATCTGTAAATAATAGGAAGTATAACCATAAAAGATGCACCTTAGACAATCTCAGACAGACCAAACTACAGCTTTATGGTTTTTCCAAAGATTTTTTTTTGCAGATTTAGTTGTCCTTGATGATCAAAAGGCATTAGATTGGAAGGGGGAGAAGGGAGGACACCAATACCACCTGCTTTTCCCAGTCATCTCTAAAAGCAAAGTCTCAATTGAACCTTCTTTGCTTGTAACCCCCTCTACCCCCTTAAGTTTCTCCTTGGAGAGAAAACTGAAATGCAGAAGTTAACATCTCATAATGACCAAATGCCTTTTACATACCGGTTACACTTTAACAATCCATTTCTAAATATTTCATCTTTGTTAGCAGACTTTTTTAACATTTCAGCAGCAAATAATACTGTTCCACACCAGAGAAAATAAAACTGGCACAAGAGGCTGGGGGATACTGCAGCGGGAGCATGCAGCCACCTTGAAAAGTCCCAACACACTGAAACAGCAGCTTGGGATTAAAAAATAATAATAATAAAAAGATATTTTGTAGCATCATCCCTACAAAAGGCCCTCTGAAAAGATGACAGTATTGTTTTCAGCAAGATTTTCAGCTCTGGTTCCATTTCAGTGCCCTGAGCTGCTATTTCCCCAGATGAAGGCTTGCAAGATACACTTAGAAAACTTAAACCTTTTCATTTGTAAGAGCGTATCTGAAACCAGACGATCTGTAAATGAATGTCTGAATAAATTAAGAGTACAAATACTGACAGTAATAACCTGAAGCCCTCAGGTAGTCAATATGAAAAATTTGGAGTATGGAGTTTCTAACACACATTTGCACTAAATCTCACTCCACAATTCTTGATCAGATCTCAAGATTTCCATGAGACTTTCCTCATGAAGCACCCAAGGCCTGCTTTGGGACAGCAAGGAACAAGAGCAACAAACAGCAGAAATGGTAAAAACTGAGGATTAAGTTCCTTGGAGCAGTAAATTGGCACTGAAAAAACTGTTAACAGTAAAAAGGGAGGAACCACATTCTGTAGTGAAGTGACCTGATGTCCCAATGTCTGATTTGAGAAGGTGGTCTTTGGTTTTAAAACCCAAATGTAAGATATTTAGAGTGAATTATCTTATGCTGAGGGTTTGGGGGTTTTTTTGTTCAGTTGTTTCTGTTGTTACTGAAGACTTTTGTTTATTTTGTGGATTTTTGTCACTTTGGGTTTTGTTTCCTCTGCCCCAACTTTTTTTTTTTAAATTTTTTCTTTTAGGATCTTGAAACTCCAATTTGCACTTGTGTAGAATTACCTATGAAGTAACTAACTTTGTCATCCCATTTGAAAGAAAATGCTTCTAGAATCTAAATACTCCATACACCACAAATGAAGCAGCAAATGAACTAACTTTAAAAAAAAAAAACCTAATTTTTTTTACTAAAGAAAAACCAAAAAAAAGTTTCACAGCCAAATTAAGACTACAGTTTTAAAATAATTTATTCAGTCACATAAATACTTTGTAACATTTGCATGTTCCCTTTTTCACATCCTTGGCACACAATATAGCTCTTAACTTTTAGAAAACTAGTGTAAACATCCATGGAAAATAAAATGAGAAGAAAGCAGGACATCGGTAAAAATTCAATAAATAAAGGAGTGAATCATTGAAGGAAAAGGTAGGAAATTTCCTACAGAGACCATGCAATTACACTTGGATGTTTCGTTTTTGAAAAATATAGTGAATTAAAACTCAATTTCCACCTTTCTACCATTGTTGCATTTAATCAGATCCATGATACAATAACTGGGTCCATTTCTTGAGCAAACAGCAATTCAATGCGATTGTATTTGAGGCATCGACAGTTTGGGTTCACATACAGAAGGTTACAAACCAGTATTTGCAAGTTAGTGGTTTTGGGATGATAACTTCTAAACTCTCAAACATCCTTTCACCACGACATGAAAGTTTCCCTTAATGAGCATTAGTGTATAGTCTGTTCTTGATAAAGATGATGTTAGCCAGATGTTGTCGGACACCTGGATAATGTTGAATGTGGTTGAACCAACGAGACACGTTAAGGTATTTCTCCTTTTCTTGCACTGTGAGGTCCACCTGCATGGGGGAGAAGTACAAGGCACCAGTAACAGAAGGCACTGCGTCCTGACGACTGTAACACGTGGTAAGGTGAAATAAAAGTGGAGTTTTATGGCTGATTTCAGCTCCAGAAAGAGCTGTTACAGTCTGGCAGTATTCTATCCAAACCTCATATGTTACAATTCACACCCCAAAATATGCTTTTACTTTTAATTCACTCAAATGAACAGAGCTGGAGGGTGGAACATACATTTGTATGATGGGGGTGGGGGGAAGGGTGCTAGATTGCTTATGTTTAATTCCCCTGTTCAGATTATTCTGTAATGAAGGTAGATCACTATTTTAGATAATCTGTCTCCTCACATTAACCTACTCAAACTGAGTGACAGATGGGCTGTCCTCAGAACAGCCTAGAAAAGCTGCACCAGGAACAACACATGCTCTTCACCTGAACTCCCCTGTCTCATCTCACCCATACTTTAACCAACCAGTGCAGGATCCACCTCATTTTCAGTTAGCTAAAGTCATCTCAGTCATCTTGACAGTACCCACCAGGCAATGACAAAGGGCATGCCCATAGAGGAGACTTTAACAGACAGATCACTAGCTAGGCAGGACTAATGTTTTTCATATTTAGATTTCTAAAGCCCATCAATCCCCTCCTCAAAAGCTAAACAGACCATATATTCCTACAAACACAAGATTTTACACAGGTTCATTGCAAACTTGATCTTGGGCCCAGGATGGCTGGAAACAAACACGTTGTAACAAATTTTTGAATCGCAGGAAGAACTGTACTACAGCTGAATAGACTGAAGTACACTGATCCATCAAAATACAGCCACGTATTCTTTTTGCTGAGCTAGAAACCTAAAAGAGTTCATCAGCATTAGGCAAGGGGAAGAGAGTGAAAAGGGGAAACTCTCCAGAATTTTTAAAGGCATTCCAAACAAAAAATGGAAGCTATTAAAAGTGTAACACACAGAACTTCATAAACTGCCTGAGCTCCTGCAAGCACAGTAGATTCAGGACAAAAAACCAACCAAGCCCATGCAGTACCACTGAAGGGAAGATGCTTTTAATCACCTGGAGTTACAGTCAATGGTAGTTGGAAGCTGGTGCTTGATATGAAGCTGTAGAGCTGTTCACAAAGCAACACAAGAGTGTGAAAAGAACAATAGGTGTATTCTAAGGCCATCTAAAAATCACTGAAAGTGAAGTATTTAAGTATGAGCAGACACTAAAAATACTGTCACTAAGTTCTGTAAGTGTTGTATACTTCAGTTATAATTCCAACACCCTTTTTCAAGGTCTTTAATTGGTTATGAAAGTGGTAAACTAAACTACAGATTTTTTTTTTGCAGGAGATACAGATATTTCCTCCCCATAATTTTATACTGGTAATTCTCAATCTTCACATTTCTCTGATGTGAGCCAAAAAAACAAGTCTGGCAAACTAGTTCTTCCTCCATTCCATCTGCACAGTGAAAAAATATCTGAAGGGCAAACCAGAGAGCTACTCTAATAACAAACCCCCTTCTTGTACTCTAGGCACAACAAGCAAGATATTTTTACTTATTTACATAATGTACTCTATCAGTGAAATATATTAAAAAGCACTTTGTGGCATGCTCTACTTTTTCCTCCGAACATCACTCTTAGGTTAATTGTTTAGAGATCACTTCCATGGCATTTTTTTTTTACAGCATTTTGTTAGATGGGTATTTTCTGTTCTTCCTCATTAAATTAGATAATTCCCCCAAGTTAAGAAAGGCTGCTGTTCTGCTGTTAAAATAATTATTTGCTATTAAAGCAATTATTTTAATAGCAAAGAAGCAGACACTCAATTTGACAAGCTTTTTTTTTTATGTCATTAAAAAAAAAAGTCTTATTCTTCCACCAGAAAGCTCACAGAGGGTAACCAAGGTGGTGGTCATACAATGCAACTACAGGAGTTTCTAGAAGAGCTATAAATACACAAGGTTTAATTATATTTGCTTTCAGTAGCATGAGGGAGCTGGGCACCAATTCCCATTCCCACACCCTGCATGTGCATGGGAAGCCTAAAAATACCTGCCTACCTCCAAAGTTCTTCAGCATCGAGAAAAAGATACTACCTCACTTTTTAAATTGAGCCTTTAGATGTGAGAGAAAAAACAAACAGCTGAATGGTGTGTTTCATGAAATACATCTACTTTCCTATAGTTTTGACTTATTTTCTGCTGTTAAAGGAACACGCTTAAAATTAAACCTTTTCTTTGAAGTAAAACTGTTTTTTGGGATTCATTTTAAGTACCACTTCTGGCATCATTCTTCCTAAGGAAAGGCTGTTATCCCACTACAGAGAAAAGCAGCCTATCAGCAAATACTGACAAAAATTCACGGCAATCTGGTTATTACAGGAAACGTTCATTATAGACAAAATTGACTAGAAAACAAACGATTGCTGCAGCCTCATTATCATTCAGAATTAGTAGTTGTGACCTGAGGAGAAGAGCTGAAGTTTGGTTTGTACTTGGTTTGACCCCAACATTTAGACTGTGAATTCTTCCATTTGCAGATAGAAATTTCACCCCTAAGTTGTTTTCTTGACCTTAGTAAAGAAATTTTCAAGTCAGACATGTCGGTTGGAGACTGCTTTGGTTCTGATGAAAAGTCTCAAGTAAGAAAAATGGATCAACCTTCATACTGATTGTTTCTCAAACAGAACCAGACTTGTGCTGTTTGAATACTTCAGAATAAAAAAAAAGAAACTTTTTTTATTTTAAATAAAGAAAAAAAAATTATATGAAAACAAGTTCACTGCCACAGGGGGAATTCAATGCTTACTGATTGCCTGAGCTGTCCTCAAGCAATGCTTCCAAATTCATGTTTTCTCTGCAATCCATGCTTTTACCTCATAGAGCTTCATTGTTCAGCATATATATTCACATATGTATTTAATCAAAGTGTTTAAGGACAACAATCTTTATATTCAATACACAGGGATATGGAATTATGACAACATAAATCACATCGAAACAGCTCATTTAGGCAATTAGTATCAAGCATGACACCTTTTTGGGTGTTTGCAACCTTTGTTGTGATGTAGAACAACAATATGCACAATTTACTTGGGTGTTTTATTATTACAAGTGTCTACTTCTAATTAATAGACTCAGTCTGCAAGAAACCCAAAACACTACCTGTCAATCTGACTCTCGCTCATTATACTACTAATGGACCAGCTTGGACAGTGAAGAATCAGGTTCTGGAACCCCCCCTGGATAATAGGAAGGGCAAAACGAAGGTAGAAGGAGGGAAGGAATATGAATATCTATAAGCTATATTCAGAAACACTACAAAAGATGAAACCACGGGTGAAGAAGCAAGCAATGGTATCCAGTGGTGTTAAAAACAAGGCTGAGCTGAAATTGTGGTGGATATGAAAAGGACTACATGACATGAAGAGATACTACAGCAGCTTCTCTCCCATATAAAGCTTAGGGCAGAGGAGCAGCTCTGGACATACTCTCTCCTCATTACAGGAAAAATAAAAATAATAAAAAATAATCACAGGATTCTACAGTTCAAGATTTTATCTCTATAGTTAAGCGCTAATACTAATCGATTCTGAAACTACATGTGATTCCTAGCTGGTAGCTCCTAGATTATAATGCCACCCCATTATTTGCCCTTTATACCCTTCTGATTCAGAAAATTATCTTCCACAAAATCAAACATTTCAGAAGCAGATGCTGTACTACAAGCTTGTCCCAAGTAGTATCTGGATTGTTGCCGGCACCCAGGAGCACCAAGTCATTTGTTTTTACCATCTGTTCTATTTCCCAAAGCAATAACTCATATCTTTTCTTCTTGATTAGGTGGTCTACTCTAGAGCAAACTCTAAATTTAAAATGTGCTTGATTTTCCCCTAAGTTGTTTTTTTTTAAATGGCTCATTTGAAGTTGTACTCTTACAGCACAGTCACATTTTTACAACATATTTACATGTTTTTTCAATGTCTACGTAGCCTATGCAGAAGGTAACCCATCCTTACACTCCAGTCAACACACTTATCCTACTTAAGATATTTTACAAGGCAATTAGGATTTAACAGAATTAAC
Source organism: Halcyon smyrnensis (assembly GCA_027560215.1). Lineage (NCBI taxonomy): Eukaryota > Metazoa > Chordata > Aves > Coraciiformes > Alcedinidae > Halcyon > Halcyon smyrnensis. The sequence goes on along the minus strand of JANHFZ010014767.1, from coordinate 9,830 downwards.
TCCAAGCAACTTTAACATGTTTTCAAAAATCTTCTGAAATGAAACGTCCCTCCCCTCTCCTCTGCTTGGCACTCTCTCATTTGAACTTTTACTCCTCAACAGTCAAGGTACTTAAACTCCTGTTTCTGGGAGTATTTCATTACCTGATCTTTCCCCTCACCCCTACTTCAGGTTCCCTTTTGAAGTATAGCATCCTCCCACTCCTCTCCCAGAGCCCTGCTTTCAAGTGTATAAAGTAACTGGTCACCAGGTTGGTTGAATTGCCCAAATTTCAGACACGTGCATTTGTCCGAGGCAGCTTTTTCTAATTATCCCCTCCCTCCCAATTTTCTAAGGTATGAACTTAATTTCTGTGCCTCTTTTGACAGCATCAGCAGCATTGTTCCTGTACTAACAAGGTCAGTGCTTTCAGTTCTGACACGTCCCCTTGGTTTCATTTATCTATTTCCCCACGTAGTGCTGTAACCGGTCATGTTTCAGACCAGGACAGATGAGAGTCCTCATGCCACAGGGATAGGTATCAACCTCGTTACACGACATCCACAGTTAAATATTCAAGTAAAAGAACTTAAAACCAAACTTTACTTGACATTCTTATAAGAAATCTCTCCATTTTTGTTCTGCAGTTGTCACTGATCAATTTGGTAGGTCAAAGTCTCTAACAATAAACCGCCCTTTAGATAAAAACAATCATGATAGTTGTACATGTAAAAATAATGCAAATAAACTTACCATGACATGATGTAATCCATAGTACATCAAAATGTCTGCTAAGGTAAAAACGTTTCCTGCAAGGTAGACTTTATCTTCAAGGTGTATGTTAAGATCCTAAAAAGAAAAAGTTGTTTTACTGCTGTAGTATTGTCTTTGTAAGACAAAATATTAAGGCAATTGAGTTTTCACATCATCTCTCTCAATTCAGTATCTGAGGCTATGAGGGTGGGTAGCAGAAGGCTCCCATTTTGGTTCAGTGAATAAATATTTCAAATCTGTGTTACAGAAGGACCCCTTTTCAAGGCTTTTCACAGAGTCACTGTCTGATGGGAAACAGGAGGCTAATGGATGCATTGTTGCTCAAGTGGAGCACTTCTGAGGACACAGACATCACATGTCATCTCTGCCTCTTTACCTGTCCTTCCTTTTCTCCACATCTTACCTACTTCTCATCCAATTTATGCACCTTTCTGCCCCCTACTTCTCTCTAAAGAAACATAACCATGAACAGAATTATCTACTTTAACCCTGATCCCAGCATAACTAAGCTTTAGTTTTATGATATTCTTTCATAAGTGTAAGAAAGCAGCTTTCCAGCTTTTCCTTAGATTTGGAAACTCTCCCTGTTAGGATTCCTGCTCTGTTTGAAAATACCTGTAGTAAGAGCACTCCTTTTGCCTCAGAAATCTCCTTAAGCCACCCACTCACTCTGACCCAGGAACAGAAATTAAGCAGCTTAAACGTAACTAACATTTTCCCAAGTGCCTCTGAAATAGTTTTTCTGTTTCAATTACAGCATGTTCCATTTTAAAACAAGCGCTTAATTTTCTTTATTGAAAGTCTAGGGCAAGGAGAAGGAGGTTAACAACTGAAAATTTACATTTAGCCTTAAAGATCCTGCAGTTTTTGCAGTTCTGTAGGTTTACAGATATGGAATTATCCTACAGTGAATACGTAAAAAAACAAAACAAAAACCACAACAAAACAACAAAGCAAACAGAACTAAAATGCTGAGACTTCAAGATACCTGACCTCGCATTTGAATTGAAGTTTGACTCCGTTATGCCACCTTACTATTCTTTGACAACCTCTTCATGACAGGACTGCTGTACTTCTGTAACATTTAAACAGCCTCATGTCTGCTTTGTTTTCTTTTATTAGAGCAAATCAGGGAAAAATATTAACCCCTGCGAGTTAAAATTCTGTAAGGTTATCTGCTCCCGGCTATGTGGCTTCTTTTTTTTAGACTGGTTTACTGCTTTGTTCATGTTCCTTAGCTCTCAAAGTACTTCTAACACGGAACTACAGTGCTGTGGTATTTTCTACGCACGACAAAGAAAAATGCAAAGAAGAAAAAGCTGCCAGGAAGGGAAAAAAAGATCTAGAGATCCATTTATTACAGAAAAATCATAAACTCATCTATTCTGACAGCTTCTGACCAGGAGTTTTCATTTGGATTAACCATCAGCACTTCAGCGTGAATCACAAAGAGAAGCAACACCACTGAAATTTTATCCCCTGCTCTCCCACCCCTTTTCTAATTCTAGGTTATGCAATTAGGATTTTCTGAAGTGAAAAGCTCATTATCTCTGACGGTACAATCAACACAGTTACCTCCCTGCTCAACATTACAAACTTCTGCATCAAGGAAGTTACAACACAATAATTCTTAGTTTTGTACATCTTCAAGAGGCAGGCTTGTTTCTATGCAGAAATATTGTTTCTTGTTAATCCTACAACTTTTAAGGTAAGGTAAGCCATTACAGCATGAACTATTATTTATTCTGGTTCATGAAATTTTATGAAGTCAGTTAACTGAGCAAATGGAATTTGACAAAAATGGTTCAGTCTTAGACAAAGTGGCATTAGTTTACGATACTGGTTTTGAACACGTACCTTCCTCCCATAAAACACAGATATTCCGATTTCATTCTGTAAGTCAAGCTAATTCAGAAACACCACATTTTCTTTTTTTCCATGTGCACTTGGCAGATTTAGTTCATCTTGCCTCATGGGTTATGCTTCCCATAGATGATTATATTATTGGCTAATAGCCAAGGCTGTTAAAACTCCTGAACCAAGCTTTGTGAAGTGACTATGGTATTGAACTGAAACAGTGTTTCTGTCCTGGAAAGAGTAATGAAAACACAAATACAAAACTCTTATTTGAATTTGTTACATCCAGGAGATTCAGGTCTGTTAGCTGTCATTTGTATCACTGTCTTTCAGGTACTGAACATCACTGAATTGATTACATTAATACGATCCCAGTGTTAAATGACTGAAATGCTCTTGGAAGTTGCTTGTAACTATACGAACTCAGCACTGGAAACCCTCAGGAAACCCTTTCAGATGGGCATGTCAGGCATAACTGCTGTCTGGTGCACTAATATGCACTGAACTACTGCAGCAGTTTAAATTCCATTTTGGGGAACAATCAAGAGGAAAAGCAACAGAAAGAGATGTTTTATTTATGGACTAACCGATGGATTTCCAGTTGCTTGTTCTATGGAAAAAAAAAAGTAAACCCAATTTATAGCCCATACAACAAGCGATAGCTCACCACATCCCACCCATGGCACACTTCTGGCTACCCCACAGTAATCAGCTGCTTACTATCTTTTAAATACACCCTCTAATTGTCTGTAATCCTGGTCATCCATTAATGCAACGGAATCCTTCCAGTTACCACAAGCTGAGACAACAGCTCGGGTAGGTGACAGCTGCTTACTTCTTTAATCATGTCCTGATTCTGGTCTGGATACGCTGTCCACAGCACCACACTGCCGGTGTATGTACTTCCCTTCCACACAGAAGCACATCCCTTCAGACAGCAATATTCTCGAGGTCATTTATGCCCTAAATGGCTCCACATCACCCCATGCAAAGACAAAGGGCTGAGCTCTCAAATGCCTCAGTAAAGCCTCTGACAAGGCAGAGCCCAAGAAAAACAGCTATGCCCCAAGAGTGCAGTTCTGCATTTTTAATTCTAACACAAGATTTTTAAGTGGCAAGCTATGAGCTAAACCTGATCTGGAAGGATGTGATACTCAATGTACTGAGTTTCTCATAAAAGACAGGAGAAAAAAAGAAAAGAAATAACCAACAAATATGGCTCAAATAATCAAAATTTGACCTTTTACACCTATAACGTCACAAAAGTATCCTGGTGCTTAACAGAAGAGGGAGAGAGGTTAACACAAAGCCAAATTACTGTCTGGACAAGCTTGCCCAAGTGGGCAGGCATCTCATGTAGAAGTTTACCAGAAAACAGTGTAAAGAACCGTGGATTAACAGCAGGGACAGAGCATGGATTAACCTGCTTATATATTTGTGGAAGCAGTAATTTTTCAATCGAGCACACTTAATAAGAAGTGAAGTGCTCTCATACAAATTTCTAATTGGATTTCAAGATTACAGCCAAAGTGGAACAAAACTAGTTGAAATTGTGGAACTTTTTTCGTATGAGACACTGGAAGCAATACACAGAAATCCTTGGTTATAATTATCCTCCAGAGACCAGAGCTTTCTACAGTTCTCTGGAATCTTTTCTGTGAATGTAAATGCAAGCTCCCAGTTATTTAGAATATGCCTCTGAAGATGGGATGAAAGGGGGAAAGAACCCTCAAGTTTTGAGTATCCAAAATCGACAGAGCAGAGCCATTCTTAAACACATAAGCAGACAGTTGAGGGCACAAATGTTTCACAAACATTCTCAATTCCTTCTCAGAGGAGCAGAAAGACCAGTTATCGAGCACAAAAACTCAGTAATTTTCAGGGGTTTTTTTTCCCTATGCAGTTTAATTTAGCACTAAGCAAACCTCAAATCAGCAAAGGGAAATATTCTCTCATACTGCAGCAAAGAAAGTTAACAAAGCACTGGATGTTGTGTTCTCACTGCTATTGACAATCACCAATCCAACGTATCTGCTGAAGAACAGTCCAGAGGTGTTGCTCCCACTGATTTTTTTCCAGTACAGCAGCTCAAATCCAAGTTAGACAAAAGTCCCAGAGCATTTTCATCGTCCGGTTCGGAACACTATGGCGTTTGCTCCGAGTGAATGAATGTAAAAACCTGTCTGAGATGGTCTGACTACAACTTAACAGCCACAACACCAGTTATTTACTGACATTTTTCAGACCCGCGTCACCTCAGTTAAGGGTTAAATAGAGGCAGCCTGAAGTTTACAGCAGAAGCAACGCTACTGTTCTTGGCACAGCTTATTATAAATTGTGGCTCTAGGCTGCAACTGTCCCAAGACTGCCATTGTGCATTCCAGACACGTTGTAAAACCACAGCCTCAGACTTGCCTTCTTATTTTAGGTTGTTGGTTGGGGGTTTTTTTGTTCTTTTATTCTTCACCCGTGCTCCCTTTTGGCATAGTATACTTTAATGGTAGGCTGCCTCTTTCTGATTAATCATGGTTGCAAGAGAACAAATTACAAAAAAAAAGAAATCTTAATTGCTATACTGTGAAATTATTAGTGCTGGAACAATTCCACAGCAGCCCTGTGTCAAAATAAATTCTAGCTATTCAGCATCTGCTAAGAAAAAACCCAAACATCCATAGGAAAATATTCAAGTAATAATGTCTGAATACATTCAAAGGCAAAGGTTCTCCCTCAAGTGACACTCTTTCTCAGTAAGGAAATTTTGCTTTGTTTGGAAACACTTGATTTATCCACATATTTTTATTTGAGTCTTTTCTACCCTGACAGTGTGGCTAAGGCTAAAACTGAAGGAGATATCAGCTTCAGCACGAAGCCATCATATCTGCATCTGGTTCTAATACTGAAATCCAGGTCTGCCAATACCCACATGTGTGTGCTGACAAAGCAGGGCCCATCCGTTAAGCCAGAGCGAGCAGATGTACTTTGTTATAATATGAGGAAAAAACTTGGGTTTGGTTTTTATCTACGAGAAGGACAAGAGAGGCAACTACAAGTTAGTTATTCTCATATGGTCTTCTTACAGTTTGGCAGAGACCGAAAGGCTTCACAAGTTTGTTTGAAAAACAACTGAAATTATAGAATACTTGTCAAAAAGGTTTTTAAAAAATAAATAAATTGGACAACAGGGACCTGTGAGGGCCACCCAGTCATAGCAGTCATTCCAAGTACAGCTAAGTCTGAGGTTAAACCTCAACTAGTCAATGCCTCCTGCAAACAAGTCCTGAAAATTGCCAAGCACAGACAGCTTTACTCTACAGAGTAACCACGACTGTAAAGGTTTTAACAGGATTTGCACATAGAAAATAAGACCAGATATACTGCAAAAAGAAAAGCATTCTAAACAAACTCATGCTTAACCAGTGACAAATATTCCACAGATAGGAGATAAAGATAATTCAGATTATCTGCAGTATAAGTGAAATGGTTCTTCTGGGCTTCCACCACTGATCCTTTTAAAGCAGGCACAATATTGCAAGTCCTCAAGATCAAGGAGGTTGTCCACGTTAAAAGGACAGTGGATTACTAACAAGGTTTTGCTTTGTACTGTTTTAAGAAGCAAGATTTTTCCTTGATTTTAAGTAACACAGTGTGCTAACTCTTGAACACTGCTTCAGTTCCTCTTTGGTTTCTAGTTGACTCAGCTTTGCCACACCTACCAAGTGTCAGAGCTATGAATTAGACTCTGCCAGACTCAAGTTAACTTCAACCTTCTTAATACCTGTCAGCTCACAAAGCTGTTTCTAAACCAACCCTGACTCACTAATAGCACTAAGCATTGTGTACTTTCCAGCCTAAACCAGACTTTTAAATTAGACAAAAATAAATATGTTTAAAATGGATTGAATTTCACTGCTGTTTCACACACACTTAGTAAACAGAGCCCTTAGCACTTAACAGCATAAAGCAGATTTTCTCTTCCAGCTCTGTTCCCACAAGACTGCAAAAATACTAATTACTAGTCACAAGGAGTCAGCAGGAAAAGAGAGTAAGTTTTGCTATCTACTCCCTGCCATCTGGCTGCTCAAATCGCATGGCAACCCTCGAGATTTTCTTTTCTGCTTCCACCTGTTTAAGGAGAAGTTAAGCTTCAGACTAGAGGAAAAGTTTAAGGCAGCAAATCAAAGCCTCCACATCAAGCGGCTCAACGTGAAGGGCAGTTTTGCAGAGGCTCCTTTACAGTTTCACTTGTCACACACAGTTCTGTCCAGCAGCTCCTTCTGGTATCAATATCAATCAGCACAACCTCCAGTACAGCCTATATTCCATAATTACCAAAGCAGTAAGAAAAGCTCTTAAAATAATCAGAGCAGTGTTTTCTTGAACACACCAACCTGCTTATAACTGAGGTTGTGTGAAGATAGTAAGAAAGTGGCACCCTACATGGCACCGGAATCTTCCTCAAGGTCCAGTCACTCCAAAATTCAGTGGCAAGATAATTAAGTGATTCTTACCTTCAGAATTAGTCTAATATCTTCTTTACTAGAGCCTCCATCTACTCGAGTCACTCTATACTCCAACCACTGCTGAACAACAGCCTTCTCTTCAGTTGTGCTTCCCAGCAGCTGGTCTTTCTTCGCCTGTTTCACGAGGTGGGCAGCGATGGTCATTAACCCTGTCAGCCCAGGACCGTTGTTTGTTTGAAGAACGGGAACCTAGAAGGAGAAACCAAAGTGAAAAAACAAAACAACAACCCAAAAATACCCCAACCCCAAACAACAACCCAAAAACCCACACTAGAAAAATAAACAAACCAGAACTTAGATGTGTTCATACTAAAAGGTAGTAACTTTTTTAAAAAGGGTAAAGAATTAAAGGAAAAAACCCAACACTTTGGCAGGGGGGTTGGACTAGATCTCCAGAGGTCCCTTCCAACCCCTTCCATTCCAGGTTTCTCTTTTTTTCTCTTTGGGGTGATCTATTTTCAGGTTTCCCAGAAGCATATTTAACAGATGCATGTGGACAAACCAAGACTCTTAGCTCCAATTAATCAAATCTGCTACTATTAGCAAGAAATCTAACCTAGCTCATTCTAACACCGACAGAAATCTTACTAACTTTTAATCCATTGCTGAATTCAGGACTCTGACTAAAGACTGGGAAGTCAGCAGCATCCAGTTTCTCCCCGAGCTGCCTGCAGTTACTGAAGTGCTTATTCATTGTCACCGTTCTAGTCCCAAAGGCTCTGACAGAAGCTACCAGCTCACTGGTACCAGGGGAGCACAAGACAGCAGACCTCTGGCTTTAACCAGGCCTTTCTTAGTGACATTAGCATGCGTTAAACTGTGGGAAATTCAACAGCTGAGGGTAAGGAAGGGAACAAACTGAAACTCACTGCGACAGACTACGGCCCATTCAGTCATTTATGGCATCAAATGATAAAAGAGAAACCAACTCAAACACTTTTTTTTTTTCATTATCTGACCCCACAAAGAAGCCCATCTCTATTGAAGTCTAACTAACATAAGGTGAAAATTGAAAGCATAATTTTCATTTTGCAGTGGTATAGAGAGTCTTGGACTACTACTCTAGTTTTCCAGTGAACTTACAGCTCCAGGCAGATCTAATTAGTTGATTTTTCAGAGTTATGCCTTACAGTAATAGCATTAAAATAGCAGTTGGGTTGTTAATTAAGGAAGCTTTTGTAACCAAAGAATGCATAGATGGATATTCAGGACTCCGATCATAAACAGTAAATAAAGAAAAAACAAAACAAAACATGTAAAACATAAGGCCATTTACACAGCTCCTCTTCTATACTGTCCCACAAGAAAATCACGTAAAGGCCCCAACACATTTGTGACACCCTCAGTCCCACATTCCATTTTTCATGCCTCAAGTGCCTCTTAAACCACAGAATTCAATATTCAAAGTGCCAAGACATCTACTTTAAAAGAGGAAAATGCTTCAGAGCAACAGCTCCTCATGACAGATGCATTACTGATATTAAAACTGCATTTTCTCCTCCCCTTGCAGTTTAACCACGTCAGCAGAGATATAATTTGCACTGGCAACAGAAAAATGCAGGAAGGAGAGTAACGTAAAAACAAGCATATTTTAAGCCGACATCCCTCTAATGACAGCCAGTAACCCTCCTGCGGGCAGAGGGGAGAGGTTTCTGAACGCTACAAGCAGGCTGGGAGGCCCTACAGCCATAACTGAGGGCGGGAAGTGAAGACAGGGGTTGAGGGAGAGAAGGTGAAACTCCCCGCTCAAGGCAAAGCCCCGACCGTGCCGGGACGCGCAGCTGAGGCCGGCACGGGAGCCTCCCGCTCGGGAGGGGTGAGAGGCCCCAGCACCGCGGTACCGCTGACGGGGGGAAGCGCAGCGCGGGGCCGGGGAGGCGGGAGGGGAAGCGGCGGGGTAAGAAGGCGTCGGGGAAGGAGTTCGCTGCCCGCTCCCGGCCCCCCCCTCGCTCCCTTCACCTTCCGTTCACCCTGGACGCCGTACTTGTTCCCTTTCGGCAGCCCCAGCAGCCTCTCCAGCAGCGCCAGCTCCTCCGGCCCCGGCCGCGCCGCACCCGCCATCTTCGGCCTAGGAGCGCCTGGGAGAGGAAGGAGCGCGAGGCGGCCGCCACCTGACAACAACCGCCAATCCCATTGGAAGACGGGACAGGCCGAGCCGCCGAAGCAACCGCCGCTGCCATTGGCCCGCAGGAGCTCGCCAGCCAATCAGACGTTGCAGCGCGAGGTCAGCAAGGACGCATGCGCAAGCAGAGCACGCCGGGCTGGCTAAGCCACGCCCATGGGGCGGGGCCTCGACGGGGCAGGGTGGGGGAGGCGGGGCCGGGACCGCCCCCCGGGGCAGTGACCGCGGCCGAGCCCGGGCGGGGAACAGCGACCTGGGGCCCGGGGGGAAACGTCGACTCCTCGCCCCTCCACGGCCCGGCCATCGGCTGCCGAGCAGCCCCGCGGCTTCCCAGAGCGAGGCGGTGCCCGGCAGAGCCGGTTCCTGCCGCGCGGTGGAGGCGGCCTCGCTTCCCGCGGGAGTAACGGCGCCTTCTGCTCGGGGCGGGGCCGGGGCTGTTGGCATCGGCCGGGGTGGCAGAGACCCTGGAGATCAGCGAGTCCAACCGCTCCCCCCCGCTAACCCATGTCCCTCAGCACCACATCCCCACGGGGGGCTTGGAAACCCCTCCAGGGATCACGGGGACTCCACCCCTGCCC
>JANHFZ010014766.1:0-49592 GCA_027560215.1 Halcyon smyrnensis | reverse complement strand
TGTACTGGTGTAGTTTATTATTCTTACCCAGATGCAGGACTCTGCACTTATCCTTGTTAAAGTGCATTAGATTCTGTTCTGCCCAGCTCTCCAGCCTGTCCAAGTCCTGCTGGATGGCTGCACAGCCTTCAGGCATATCAGCCAATCCCCCCAGTTTCATGTCATCAGCAAATTTGCTGAGAAGACACTCTGTCCCGTCATCAATATCATTGATAAAGATGTTGAACAGGACCAGACCCGGCACTGATCCCAGGGGGACTCCACTAGTTACTGCTCTCCAGCTGGACTTGGCACCAACTATGTAGTAGTGCAGTGGGTTGCTATCAGGGACTATTGGGGTCACAGGCCACTGAGATCACTCTTCATGCTGATGAACATCATTAAGCACAGTGGGGGAAAAAAGAATAATTCTATTCAGTCTATAAGGCGTTGTGAGTGATGCGTCCTGAATGACTTGCACATACTCATGTCTTCCTCACAACAATGGGGAATACCCGTTTGCAGGGAAATTGAGTGTCATCTTTCATCAGGGCCTTTGTTTTAATCAGCTTTCCTAGGGAGAGGGAAGAGCTTGAATTATGAATGGGGTGGTTGATGCTGGCTGAAGACCACATCAGGGAGAGCTGCAGCCTCCTCCCTGCTTGCCCTCAGAGAGGACAGATAAGTTAAAGAGATTACAAGGCAATGAGGGGATAAATCAGAGGCTACCGAGTGCTCTGCTCAAAATAGGAAAGAGAGACTATTTAGACTGGGCTGGCATTTTTTGTTCCTGATTAAATACTGTAATTTGCATCTAATGCAATTCATGCTGAAATCATGGTCATCTTGTGCCATGGGCAAGGAACCTAATGCTGAAAGTACTGAAGCATATATTTGGCTTCACTCCTGTGAGTTGTCCTATTGAAATTGAAAGTACACTTAAAATAATAGGATTTTTCTCTCTGTGGGATAGAGCCTATGTCTTGGGTTTTGCAGGTTTATGTAGGTAAAACAGGACACTGTATGATTTTGCAGAGAACAGATGTTGTTTTAGAGGGAGATATTTTTTCCACCTTGAATTTAAAAACACACATAGTGTGCTAAACTATTTTTGTTGTTGTACATACAAAATTTGTTTTTTCAAGAAAAAACAGAGAGCCAGCAACATGATTGGAGAATGTGTGGCTCATGGCATGTGGCATGAGCCTGTGTTTGAGCCTGCACTGTGCCTTGTGGTGGAGATGTTGCCTGTGTGACTTAAGTGCACTTGTTTCATTAATTTTAAATGTTTTTTCTTCTCCTAAAGTCATATGTGCATATTTGAAAGCTGCGTCCCATATTCCCCAGGGGGAATTGTTTGAAAATTCTTATTATTTTGGTGGATGATCCCACAGGCTTCTTCTGACAGAAACTTAAGGACACACTGAACTACTTGGTAATGAGTCCTATCAAAGTTACTAGCAAGACTGTGATGAATAATAGTAAAAAATGAATGTTTTCATGATTATCATTAATGGTAGTTTGTATGTCTACTTAATCTGTCTCTTGCTTTTATTATTTTTCTCTCCGTAGTGAGCCTCCTATAAAAAATTTTGATACATAAAAAGGGGAAAAAACAAACAAACAAACAAACAAACAAACCCAACAGACTCTCCCTGTGGAAATCTAGCCCCCTGAGAACCTGCATCTGCAAGGTCTTCTGCAGCCAGGTAACAGCACAACAATGGGCTCAGGGTGTTGCTGCTGGAAGCACTTCTTGGTAGAGCCCTTAAGAAATGAAGAGGACTCCTGATTTATTTATTTTTTTTCCCCCTCTTCCAAGCCAAATCCAGGTTGAAAAAGCCATCCTCCTGGTGACTGTTGTGAGCCAGCAGGAGCCTAGTGGGGAACCTTGTAGAAAGTTGGCTGCGGCTTCCAAGTTGTGGTTTGGCAGACATACTCTCCAAGATCTCTGCCAGATTTCTTTATAGTGGTTTGTTTGGTTTTTTTTCTTTTCATGTTGGCATTTTATTTAACTGTACTGCTTGAGTTTAAGGCCCTTAGTCTGATACACTTTGTCACCAGTATGGGTGGTTTCCTGTGGAGTTCTTTGGTGGAAGGTAAAAATACGAGGTGTATGTAGAAGTTGAACAAATTGCATTTAGAGAAGGTTGTAGTAAAGATAACATGAAGCAGTAACACTGGTATTAGCTCTGGTTAGTGTATCTTTCCTGTATGGGAATTCAACATCACCTTGGAATGACAAGTTAAAGAGACCTTTAGTTCCCACTGGCAAAATGTGTGAGAGGGGAGAAAAGTGGGCAACCAACAAAATTTTCTGATCTTTCCGCAAATGCATTAAAATGTGAGTTCTCCAGCAGGTGGGCTCAGTGAACACAGGAGAGCAGTCCAGGGTGATCCTCTGGCACTTCCTTAAATTTTCCTTTCCAAGGGAGGCTGGGATTCCAGTGCAAAGCCTTTGTCAAGCCAAGTCAACTCCAACTGGGGGGTTGCATCAGCTGTGGAAGCATTGTTCTGGATCAGCCTGACCTCTTTTAAAAAAAAATATGTATTTTTCCAACACTAATAAAAACCTGAGTTGAGATTCTGTCCATTTCAGTGTGTGTGCCTGAGCAGTAAATTAAAAAAATAATACAAAAAAAAAAAATCCCAGATGTGAATCTATAAACTATATATAACCAAAAAAATAACTGTTGTGCAGGACTATAATTAAAAGTTATTCATTATGAATCTTGGGATCCTATTATGGATTTGACTGAATCCCAGATTTAACAAACAGTTTATGTATTTATGAGCCATGTGTCTCTTCTGCACTTCTCAATGCCAGAGTGTGTGTCCTTTAAACAAAAGGAGAGAAAAAAAATCCCCTACCCTCACATAACTGTTGGCTTCTGGATGTTGCCATCGAAGAATGTTTCTCTTAAGAACAGCAAAAATCAAAGTATCTGAGAGCTTTCAACAACTCCAGAGGCACTGTTGACAACGTTGACAAAGGTTTGGTAATACAGCTCTCCTGCATGCAGCTACTTATCGACTTTTTAAATGCACGTCTGGGACAAGTAATGAAATGTTATGATTACAGGGGTACGAGGGGAGATGTTTGGACTTTAGCAACAAATCCTTCCCTTTCATTTGCTCTCACCCTCTGCTTTGCCCTTGTGAAATGGAAGGAGGCAGCAAAATCAGAACAAGAAGATGGACAGTAGATGTTAAGATCAGTGTTTTGGGTGATAGGGTGAAGAGAAAAAAAAAAAAGAAGCTCCTGATGACAATTGCTCTCTGTTTTATCTTTGCACTTTTACACCCAATGGGCCTAGGAGATCTGCACTGGATAATGCCTTACTGCAGTAGACTAAACAGTGATTTACCAGCCCTGTTTTATCTGCTGATGTCCTATGACTGATCAGCATGGGACATTAACCCTTTCCTCCACATCTGCTGACTTGGTTTTCCACAAGATCAGCATTGTGATAAAACAACAGGATTTTTTGAAAGAATTTGAGTATTAAATCTGGCCTTAGAAAGAGCAAGAGGCACTTCGATGCACTTACCCAGACCTACTCTCATCTCTTCATAGTACAAGAGAGATTTTGCTGTGAACATACTGCCAAAGCAGTATGTTGCAATTGTGGCTCTACCATATGTTTGTTCAGCAAAAATTGCCAGAAGGAGCAATAGGGGCTGCAGCTCTGACTGTGAAAGAGCAGCTCAGCCCTGATGGCAGGGAGTTAAGCACCTCATGGTGGCATCTGAAACAGCCATTTTCAGAACCATTTGGGGGTTTGCCTCTATTACCAGCCAGAGAGGAGGAACATCCCACCGATCTTAAGTGCTTAGCTTCCCCTCTCATGCTGGCAACGATGGGCTCTATTTAACTGGATACAAAGACCTGTCCCTGCAGCTTCTCTTTCCAGGAATAGAGCTGATCTTGCTCTTTTCTTAAAAAAACCAAACCAAACCAAAAAACCCGGGGGGGGGTGGGGGAGTGGGGGGGAGAGACAACAAATGTGACACCTCCTGCTCACCTTTTAGTACCATGCTGTAACAACTTGCCTTGGAGATGGTGATGCAGGTTTAGTGCCATCCATGTCCAGAGGCAATTCAAAGGTTCACCTCCAGCTTTCTCCACAAGCATCCTTGATGTCAGGACTAGTGGCTTTTAGGAGCATGAGGAAGAAACCCCTCTTCTGCTGAAGATGGGCCACTGAGCAGCAAGTAGTTGAAGGTCTACTGTGATAAAGGAAATATCAATCTGTAGCCTACTTCTTAAGATATCCTTCAAGGAGGAAGGACTTTTCAGTTCCCATCGCTGTACTGTGGGCCACTAATATTATTTATGTAGAACAGCTGCTTAATGTAAAACAGCCTTTATATTGTTTTACTCCAAAATTTTCCTTCCTTAGCTGCATGGATGTACAGGCTGGCTCATTTTTGCTTCCTCTTTCCAGGTACTTCCTTCCTCACCTGTAATGCACTTCCTAAATTTTGGATTGAGCCACCAGCATTGCTGGTAATAAAGGAAGGAGATCATAAAGGAAGGAGATCAAGATCCAAATTTGGCTGCCTCCCCGGGTTGACTCAATGGTACCAAACTCATCACTGGCAGAGATTTCTGATTTAAGTGATGTGTGGCAAACAACAGGCTTTTACTTAGGAACAGTAATGAGCAAGCGTCTCTTGTTTGAAACATATGTGGTGGGGTCATCCTTAGGAACATTTTGTGTCACCAACAAGAAGTATCGATGGCAGGATGTACCTGAGGGCAGAGGGAGGCAGCTGGTGCTCAGGGGAGAGGGTGAGAAGCTGCCTGGGAAGCTGGGCTGCATGAGATATTTGCCCCAGGAGGCTTTTGGGAATCAGGGAACAAACAGAAGTCATAGAATATCAGGTTGGAGGGGACCTCAAGGATCATCTGGTCGAACCTGTCTTGGGAAAAGCACCGTCTAGACAAGATGGCCCAGCACCCTGTCCAGCTGGATCTTAGAAGTCTCCAATGTTGAGGAATCCACCAGTTCTCTGGGGACATTATTCCAATGGCTGACTGTACTTGTTGTGAAATACGGAGCTGTGTTTTACCTCTCATCTCTCTCTGCTGTCTGCAATAATAATTTCTTCCTTTGAAGATGTAGTCTGATGGGTATCTGTCTGACAGACTGCTTGATGTGGGTCCAGCCCAGCTATGTTGACCCAGAAGGGCACCGCACATCTCACAGAGGTCTGTGATGCATGCTGCATCTGTATAAATCATGTTCCCCAAAGGAACATACCAGTCCAGAGCTACCCACCTGCCATAAATTCAGTTTAACCCACCACTTAAACTGCATTTCTGTTGCTCTGCAATGCTGGAGTGATGCAAAGCAGGCCAGCCCATAGCAGTGACTAGCGGTGACCTGGCTTTTTACAGTAGTCATTTGTGTTGCTGAAGCTGTACTTTAGGGCCTGATTCTCATTTGCTGATTTCACACTGGCTTGGAGAGAGCAAGTCCTCATTTACATCGATAAGACTGAAGTACCTTTTTAGCTCCCACCAGATCAGGCAGTGACTTTGAAGAAAAAAAACCCTCTGATTTTAGACAAAGAGCAGGAGTGTAATAAAAGTGGTGTGTTTTTCTTCACAGGCACCTTGAATAAGGCCACAGGGAGCAAAAAAAAAAAAAGACTGGAAAGTACAGCATCTTTCCTTTAGTTTTATGATTTACATTTTTCTAGCCCTTTGATTTTTTGGTCTCTAATTAAGTCATAAGATTGGGTGAGGTGGGTGATTGCATCTAGTAGATGGCCACCTGGGTCACTTAATGAACTGAGCTACTAATTATAGGTGGAGGTGACTTCAGAGGGCTACTTTCAGTTAGGAATTTCAAGTAGCAAAATTTTACTGAAAGAAACGCCCAAAGCCTGTTTTCTGTCCTTATTTAAAGGGAGTGATAACCAGAAGGGTTTACACCACAGGAGCAAGGCAGGCTATAAACGGAGTTTTTCTGCTGACTGTTGTAGCTCATCCTCTATTGACATTCTTTAATGTGTTCAACGTGCTCTTTGGTCTTGGACATTGCTGTCTCTTTGCCATAGAAAGATGACACTATAATGTATGGTGATTCTGCCTTTCATTGTTTCTCAGTGTTTTGGGGAGAAAGAAGAATTGCATTACTCTCTTTTCTAGTATAATATATAGTAGCCTCTTTTGAAGGACCTGTGGGCAGTTACGTAATACCACCAGCTAAAATTGACTTTCAGCAGTGCCAGAGAGTTTTGTTTTTACTGAGGTTGCCATCTCTGCCTTAGCTGTCTTTGTGAGAAATAATTCATGAGCTGTGAGGTTTGTGGGGCAGCACCTCAAGACCCTGGGGATAATTTAACAAGCACATTGTGTATCTACTTGTTCATTTAAGTAAAGTGGATTTCTTCAGTGGGGCACATTTTCTGTACTACATTGGGTAGCTGTCATGAATTATGGTATAAGTGGAGTTTAACCACCATTTCCTTGGGCTCCTGGATAATTCTGAGACTGTTTTACTGCATTCCTTCGAGGGGAGAAAGATGTTTTGAACCACAAGGACCTCTTCTGAAGTGTAAGACCAGATTGCTAGCCTCATGTTTTATTTTCTAAATTGCAAGAAATGGTAGTTGTGGATTTGGTTTGCTTACAATGGCTTTTGTCTATTTATACTTTTTTTCCAGAATAAGGAAGTGACATGCAAAAGGGAGAAGTGCCCAGTGCTCTCCAAGGATTGTGCTCTCGTTGTTAAGCAGAGAGGAGCTTGCTGTGAGCGCTGCAAAGGTGTGTTTCCCTTCCTGTTGTTTCTCTCTTTTTAAAATGTTATTGGTTCACATTTATGTTGTCAGAGATAGGACGAAGTTGTGAGCTTCTCAGATGGGACTTGACAATGACCAGAGACTAGAAAAGGGCAGGAACTATAATTAAAATAAGTAAGTTTACAAAGCTGGTGGAGATGCATAAATGCATATTCATCCTGTAACTATTAGGTCTTTCTTTTAGAAATACATCTTTATTGTACTTTATTGGTATATTGTCCATCTTTTGAGAGATATCTTCTGTTCTAACTTCATCAGAAATATTTTCAGTCAACATCAATCTGCTAGTAGTCACCAGTCAGTAGGAATTCCTTAAACTTTTTGTGAGATTTGACAGAATAGGAGTTATGCTTCTGAGTACAAAAGAGAATAATTATCCATAACTATTTCTATTGCTCCTCATTGTAGAAACAAACCAACCAAATTCTACTCATTTTACTAAATATTTCCTGATTCAAATAATAATATCATGGACATATTTATTAAAGCCAAAATGGGCAGCAATCTGAACATTATACATTTATTTATAGACAAACACAGCAATTTAGAATAAGATAATTATCAAATATTAAAATAAAAAAAAAGGTGTGTAAGCCTTTATGGCGTGTAACTACCATGCTTAGCCACGTGAAAAATGTGCAAGTAGATGATGTTGACAATGATTTTTCCTTTATATTGATGTAATAAAATGCTCTAAAACATTTATTTTGCTTAGGGACTGCTGACACAATCAATGAGGTGAAAAACGTTGGATTCAGACAGCTTTACTTATCTTTATTTTTCTCTGTTGCTTAATTCCCCAGTGATGATAGAGTGCTTTTGAGAGGGAGATAGGGTAGGATAAACTCTAGGGAAATCGAAGGATTTATTACCTTTCCAGAGGAAATAAAAATGCAGGAAAACAGATTACACTGAAATTCAGAGAGAAGCAACGTATGTTGGATGTGTGTTTTTCCTCAAAGGTTGTAGAGGTGTTGTAGCTGCTGCGCTCAGGATTTGCTTCTGTGCTGCAACTTTGGAATAGGTTTGGCAAGCCCCAGTTTGAGGATTTGTCTAAAATTCTAACACTTAAAAGAAAAGAAATGAACTGGGCAAAAGAAAATGAGAACATTACTGAAACAGTAGGAATTTGTTATTACAGGTTTAACATAAATTAAATGTAATTTATTTCTTTTGTCAAGTTGTGTTCAGTATCAGCTTTATAGCTAAATGATTCCTAAGCATTAGTTTGATTAGGCTGCATGTTGATTTTTGCATTTCCATAGTAGGCATGTGTAGTTTGTCAATGGCCTGAAAATTTTATATACATACATATGCATATGTGCATGCATAGAGAGTGATTAGTGTTACTAAAAGAAACTTAGTGTTTCAAAGTTGAGGATACACATCATTTTAGTATATTATTTTAATTCAGACTGCTTGTAAGATTTTCTGTTTATCCTGAATTAGAATGAGTACCTACAGAATATTATTAATAGGCTTGAGCCTGGCATCTGCAGATTGGTATCTGACATCTCTAATGAGAAAATTATAGAAAGTGTTCAAAAATAGACCTAGGAGGCACATGGATAATTGTGATATAAGGGGAAAGAGTTATGTCTTACAAAGATGCTTGAGTCCTTTGAATGTATCAGTAAGTCTATGGACAAAGAGATCCGACTAATAGACATCCAACAAGATCCCTCACCAGAAGCTACTAATGTAACTAAGCAGCCCTGAGTTTGTAAAGAGTTCTTCTCATAAACAAATAACTAAGCAGTGACAATAAATGATTATTTTCATAATGGGAACAGGTTACCAGCAGATTGTTGCGAAGATCTCAACTTGTCAGCATGGTCAGAAATGATCTCGAAGAGGGGTGAAGAGGGACAGAAAGTTTGCTGCTGGTGACCTGATCTCTTTAGCACAGTAAAGGAGTGAGGCTGCCTGCAAGAGGTTGAGGAAGGTTCTTAGGACACCAAACAGCTGATGACAAAATGGCAAAGGAAGCTAATGTGGATGGTAATAAACTGGTGTATACAGGCCAAACCAGTTCTAACTTTACAAATATAATATCAAGCTCTTAATTGACAATTATTGATTAACAACTGTTTCTCAGTGTTATAAAAGATACTTCTGTGGCAGGCTTTACCCCTAGTAGCTCTCCAAAGGGAAAACTGAATGTTGGGTGTATTAAGAAAGGAGTAAAATACAAAACAAAATGCCCTGTTATCTCTCTGTCCGTCCACTGAGGGAATACAAGGTGGGCTACTTATTCTCACCCCTTTGGAGGCTCAAATAGAGCTATGGGCTTTGCCCTGTATTTTTTAATTTTCCCCAGATGTCTATTATTGGGTGCTATCAGAGAGAAGATACTCAGCTAAGAAGGATTTTTGGTCTGATCTAAGATGATGGTTCCTGTGTGCTTAAGATGCAGGATAGATTTTGTTTTAAAAAAAAATCCCAAAACAACTCTTGAAGGCTTAGTTCTCAAAGTAAATGTAAAATTCCTGAATGAGTTTTTCTGCTTTTTCTGAATTATAAAGCAAAATATGCACCTGTATAACTACAGCAGTCCCATCACCACACATTGTCACCAGGTTGTTCTGGTGCCATGGGAAGAGGTTGATGTAGCCACCTCTACTCCAGGGGAGGCTGTTTGCTTTCTTGCCACTCTAAATGCTGCTGAAGCTCCTGCTCTATCCTGTACAAAGTCCAAAATGAGTGTCCCATGGGGAGTATTTTGAGAATTGAGGGTGCAAATACCAGTCTGGCTGCATAGCACTTCAGTTACTCCCTTTGGTGTCCCAGCAGCACCCTGGCACTCCCTGTGTGGAGCTCAGCTGAAGCTGGGACTTGGCCCTGCAGCGCTTGTTCTCAGTTACCATTTTGTCAAACTGCCAAAGTGCCCATAGGGAATACCAGCAGGAAAAGGGAAACAGGGATTTAATTTTTTTATTTTTTTTTTTAATGCTTGAATTTCATCTATATGTGCAGAAAATATTACAAAGAAAAGACATCAGAACCTGATGGTTTTTGCTTGGCTTCCTTCACAAAGCCTAGAAAAGCTTAATGAGTCCTAATGGGCTCTTGCCAGCTCTCTTTGATACCTTCACACCTTCCTAACTTGTGAATGTGAAATGAATGAATGGCTGCTATCGTTTGAGTACAACATTAGAAGGGGAACATCAAGACCAAAGGGTATATTTCCAGAATTGGCTTGTGTAGGAAGAAAACCACCACTCATTTGTGACATTGCTGCCAGGATATTTTATTCTATTATGAGGAGTGCATGAGGACTGGGTATGTAGGCCCAGTATCTCTGATAGCAAAGAATTAGTCTGAAATGAAGAAATACTCTATGCCTGCAATGGTGCATCCAGCTGAACTTCTGTGTTTAGAGCTTTGCATGTAGGACAGCTGAATTGTTGGTAGAGAATTTTTCCTGCAAAGGGATATGTGCTGAGCATAACTCACTTATCTCCGTTAGAATATTTTTATGCTACTTAGATAACTTCTAGCATATTTTTTCAGTTTTTCTTTATAAACAAAAAAGTGAGAAACAGCAGCAGCTATAGCTTTTGCAATCAGAAAATTCACTGGTGGTGGAAACATGTTAAAAGATTTGGCTTTACTTGAGATTTTAATCCTCCAGACTAACAACATATTTTAACACTGTTCTTGACTTCAAGCCCATAGGACTTTGGATAGTCAAGTCAGTGGCGCAAGGCTCTCTCTTTCTGTGTATTTGTGTGAAGTCTGGAACAGAGTAATGTGGGCCCATGATTATTGCTCCCTGCTGCAAGGAGAACACGAATGACTAAGTATAATAGTGAAAGTTTTAAATGACATTATTTTTCTGATGGATACATACTGTAGTTTATAAAACATAACTATATACCTCTAGCATTCAAAAATATTAAAAAAAATTAATCCCTCTCATTATTTTAGCATAGGATAAGTAGGCCACTTTTCATCTCTTATTTTATTTATTAAGTTTAATGAAAACATATGAGATCATTGAGATTGTGGAAATAGATTTGGCAGCATTTTTTATTTAGTTGGATGGAGACCTGTCACTTGGATAGAGCTCTTTACACCTCTAATTATAAGTTATTTGCTCACCAAAGAAGTAGTATTACTACTGGCTCAAGGCTTCATAGGGCTTGCATTTCTAAAATTGTTCACCAAAGTCTAATCTTTTATCCTAAGAATCTGAATCTTCTGTGGTTGTGCAAAGACAAAACTGGTGGTATTTGTTACAACAGATAAGATTTATTCTGAAGTTTCTATTATTTCCCATGAGCAATGTTCCTCTTCCTGACCTTATTAACTTTTCAGAATTATCATGGGGTTTTTGTCATGCATTTTTTTTTGGTAAGGTTTTTTTTTTTTTATTATTATTAATTAATGATCTTAGATGTTCATGTGCTACACTCCATTGATCTGGAGTCTACCAGAGACTAGAATCACAGCCCAGACAACAGCAGTACCTGTTCTCCAGAATATTGAATATCCAAAGCTACCGTAGTTAATTGTTCATTTCTTGGGAAGGATGTCACATATTATAGTTGAGGATTGCAGCCAATTTCAACTATTAAGGTTGACTTGCAAATGAAGTTAGAGGGAAGTTTTAAGTTTATCATTGTTGTGGCTGCCTACTAACACCCTGAAAGAGCTATACGTACATTTGGCACTTTGTTTGCCTGAGGACACCCCTAATATGAGATATCCAATACCAGTTTGATGCCCTGCTGTAAGACTGACCAGGAGGGCCTTTTTGTGGGGCCCTGATGGGGCAGTACAGCTTGCAGCTCATCTTCACATACCCTAAGGCAAGTTGTCAGAGACAAGCGTGCAACCCAACAGGATGGGTGGACAAGGATGACCTGGGAAGATAACGATATATTTTCCCACTAAAGTATTTTTCACTTTCTTCTGAATAATCTAGTTCTGGCATCTGTCAGAGATTGTTTATAGAAAGAGATGATTTGAGGGCATAATCAAGGGTTTTCTTTTGGCCTCTTGGTTCTTGGTAATATGCTCCAGCTCTGAACCAATTTATCTTTTTCTTGAGGCTGGTGGTACAGGTTCATCTGTACCTGTAAAGCCAGAGCTTTTGAAGCAGTCATATAAGCACCAAGGACAGTATCATCCAGTATCATCCTGGTACCAGCTTTGTTTACTTATGGTTGTGCCTAAGAAGAGGTCTCTATCTCTTCATCTTTTCTTTGAAAGCACATGCATGTGGTCTTAGCACATGAATGTCATACCCCTTAGATATCTGGTATATAATGTTGTGTTCAGTAACATCTCAAATTTAATATTTTCTTATTACCTTGGTTAATATAATTTTCCATTTATATGTGTGCCTTGTATTCCTTGGATATTGTAACTGCGATGTCTCAGATGCAAATAGGTTTGATTATATTCAGTTACAGCGGAAAGAGGTGGATTGCCACTGTTTAGAGTTAGACTTAGTAAGTATGGGAGATTTTGTATATATTTTCATGCTTCTGTTTTGACAAATGAAGACCAGGGTTGCCCAATTGGAGGTTAATTTTCCAGTAGCTGTCAATAGCTTTATTATCATTAAGGCATGTGAAAATGTATTTTGTAATAGATGTATGTGTCATTCACAATTCTTTTATTTTGGCCAACAGATTGCATGCCAGGGAAATTCTGCAGAATGTGCAAGTTATTGGGGTTTGTTTGTTTGGGGCTTTTGTTTTGTTTTGGTTCGGTTCGGTTCGTTTTTTTGGCTAGAACTGGTATTTAGTGTTAGCATGCCTGGATACCTCCCCAAGGATCGATTTATCAAACACTAAATAAAACATGTCTTCTGATGGTTTTCTTTTTCCTAATGTTATTTTTCATGCCAATAGAGAGGTTACATTTTTCATGGAAAGTGGAGGGAAAGCAAGAAAAAGACTTAATAGGAGAAGAAAGCTGCTGAAGAAATGAGGGATGGGGGGCCAGGCTATTGTACGGCAATCTATCATTTTCTTCTGGAAAAATAACGAAACTACTTGTCCATAAAATTCTCATTAGCGTAAAATGAACAAAAATTTCTTCTGGAATCTTATTAGGCAATGTCAAATTGAGTAATAAAGGTTTGTTTTCAATGAGTTCCTGAGGACACTGTTGAGCTTTAGCACCACTAAACTGTCTCTTACAGTCAGTTTCCCTATCTTCATAATACTGCTCTATGGTGGAGTTTCTGGGGAAGGCAAAAAAAAGGGTCATTTAACAATGTTACTGGATTTGAAAAGACAAATGGCTTCCTGATTGTCAACTTGTTCACATGCCAATAACAAAATCTGCTATAATTCACCTCTTTTGTTATTCCAGTTCAACTCCATGTGAGGATGCTTGTTTTGGAATTAAATTGCTTGCTTTCAAGTTGAATCAGCCGAAGTTTGGTTTATTATGTTTTAAACTAAGGTGTTCAAGTAAGGCCTGAACAACACTGAAACAGAGTATCTAAGTCAGTAAATTAGAAGTAATTTAACTAGTTTCCAATAATTTTTGTGCACGAATGACTCAAGTCTAGAGTCTTTATGAGATGACTAGAAGGTAATTGGCAGTTTCCACTGCATATACAACAACTGACCAACTTCAAAGTATTCAGTGGTTTGGTTGGATTCAGATAAGCAACTTTCACCTTGCATGGTTGTCCAGGACTTATCTGAACTATTTGTGTTGAAGTAGGTAATAGGAACAAAACCTACAACTATCTGAAAGTTAATATTTTACCTTAATAAAACATGAGCTATTCTTAAATAAACAAGTAGGAAGGAATGAAAAATAAGAATACACTGCTTGATTGATATAAATCACCTTAGCTCTGTAAAAATTGATATAACCACTCATGTTTAACTTCCTTATGTATGTGGAATCCTAAAGGTTTTCCTTATGGGGTATATGTCATGAAATCAAATTTACCTAATAATGTCGAATCTGTTAGTTTTCATTTACTCCTTAGTAAATTCGCAGGCTTTTTTGGTTCCCCTCTTGAAAACCTCCTCTGTAGCCCTTTTGTTTTTTAAAGTTTTAAGTATTGTTCAGGCAGAAGTAGGTGGATGGCATTTAAGTGACTGTGCAAAGCTCTAATCTTACTTGATTTATTCTTTTCTCCTGCTCTCCCTTTCAAATGGTGGATGGAGACAGTAAGTTAATGTAATAATATTTCCAAAGGGAATTAAAATGGCTTTTAGGAGCTTGAATTATGTTTCACCATACTCTGTTGTAGAAACTAACATCAGGGACTTTGCTGATGCCTTTGGACATGTGCTATTCAGTGATTGCTACTTTCCAAGCCGAATGTGGTGGACCTTTAACCCTGGTGAGCTAGAAAGGTTTGACTGAATTGGCATATGGACCAAGGCAGGTTTCACTCAGCTGAATTTAGGTAAGGCTCATAAACTTCTATTCAATGAATAGGCGGGCTAGGAAAATCTGGGTATATGTTTGCAGGTGTCAGTTGACAGATTTGTATGTTGAAAGTGAGGTTCAGAAAAACTGGCTGGTATGTGGACTTTGTTTCTTTTTCCTTTTGAAGAATGAGTGTTGGATGTATCTCTGGGAGGTCCAAAGGACAGGGAGTCAGAGTATACTTCAGGTGAGAGACAGGTTAAAATCTCACCTGGAGGTTGCAAAGTGTTTCCTTTCTTGCCCTCTCTTCAGTTTGCCTGACATTCAGCCTTCCCCCAGTTCTCACCAAGCCTGCTTGTGTTACTAGCTAATGCTTCCCTTTCTTTGTGCTGTTTTCCTCACCTGGGTATCTGCTGAAATCCAGCTTGCACTCTGCCCTGCGTTGGTGCTTGCACGATGCTGCTCTGCCTCCCTTATTCAACCTGTGCCAGAGCTCAAGAGCAATCTTAAGTATTGCCATCACTTCTGCAGACTTTACCATCCTGGTCCACATTTCTAAATTTTCCGTTTGCTGCCTGCAAGCCATGGTTACTTCTGGTGTGCTGACAGTCCCATGGATCAGCAACAGAAATGTCTTATGGACAGGTGGAGTTTGGCTTTCTGCTTGCTGCTTTCCACAGGGGCAATGGCTGGTGATGCAGGATGGGGTGTTTGTAGCATGGCATGTGTGTGCACTTCGAGCCAGAGCAGTGACAACTGCACAAATGCACTACCTTCATTCTTTCTTGACCAGACTAATTCTTGAACTGAAAATTTCCATTTTATATACACATCTGTACATGCAGGTCATGTACACAAGCCCAGGGTCATTAGCTTTCTTACAGAAGAAATATTTTAAATTTAAGAATATAATTGGTGAGCAAATATGAAAGGTATTTTGCAGTTGCTGTCTGCCCAGTGCTGAAGATACTAGACCCATCTGGTAAAACATGCATATGGATATTTAACTGCATAGCTCATTCCATCTATACGTG
Source organism: Halcyon smyrnensis (assembly GCA_027560215.1). Lineage (NCBI taxonomy): Eukaryota > Metazoa > Chordata > Aves > Coraciiformes > Alcedinidae > Halcyon > Halcyon smyrnensis. Next base: position 34,413 of record JANHFZ010014766.1, on the reverse strand, counting down.
TCTTGAGCACACGTGCAAACTCTTTCTCAAACCAGTATGGCCTGGGCTTCTGCAACTTGAGGATACTAAAGCACAGTGAACAGGCTCCGCAATTCATCAGGATTTGCTCAGCAGTGAGACTGTACTGCAAGCTTAGCTTGTTGTTTTTCAGAATGGGACTTTGAAACACATGAGTATAGGGCTTCACACTCCCCTCTGCGTCTAGCAGAACTCCTACAGACCTGTATTTAATATGCTGAGAATCTGAACATTTCTGTAGCCAAAATCACTTCAGAGGGGCTTTACTACTTGAATAAAATGTGAGATTCAGATGCATACTTTGTACCTTTCAATATTTGTCAAAGATTAAATTATCACAGCCAGCTCTTAGACTACTGAACAACTTTTAAGGACATAACTTATTTCAGCTTAGATAAGTGAATAGCGACAGCATCTGCAAATCCATCCCATGTTTCTCCGTATTTTGCCTGGAAAAATTTCTGAATGGTGCAAATCCTGAAATACAAGTCTTCTATTGTTTAAGATCTTAACTGGAGGCAGTTAACACATTTGTAAATGGCCTTCATATATCAAGTTTCCTTTAAATTTTGGGTTGATTGCAACATTATAATGTGGGAATTTTAAGTTCCTCAGCAGTTCAGAGCTGTGACCCTGAAGTTTTCTTATACAGTGGACTCAAAGGTTTACTGGTGTAGGACTGGTAACTTGTCTTTATTTTCAGAAGGGCATGAAATGTAGCCCAAAGCAGTTCAGGACAGTGCACCCACAGAGCAGAGAATGACTTAGAGCAGCTGCTGAGGTGGGGTGCAGAAAGAGGATGGTGCTGTGGGCATCGTTTGACTCTAGTTTTATGCTTGGTGACTCTGTGTTTCAGAATATCTGGCAAGACTCCTGTTGGTTTCAAGGGCTCTTTGATCAAGATAATTTGAATAAACTAGACTAGGAAAAAATCCTTAGAACAATACATGGAAAATGGGCGCTTTTTTTTCTTGCAGAAACTGTGGTATGTGTTGCTTCTAAACTTCTTTCTAGAAATACTTGAGATCTTCAAATAATTAATTTTTAATTGAAACAATTTTGCATTAATAAACTAATTCTTTTAAAACAAATTTCCACTTTAAATATCTTTTCCAGTCCTGCTTTTCTGGTGAGCTATTTTATTATTTTCTTTGTGTTGCTTTTTGTTTTTCCCTTTTGCAAAATACCAGAAAACATTTAAAGAGTGGGAAAGAAAACTAGTAGGAATATGTAATCAAAAATATGAAATTCTTTTTTTCCTAAGTGGCTCAAAAAAACTTTATTTTGCATACAAAAAATGTGTACTGATCCTGTGCATGGGCAAACCATTTTCTGTTAACAAAGTTCTCATATAACACACAAAGACATATAAAGCCAAGCTCTGTGGGACTCCAAAATGTCCCCACTCAGAGATTCACAACCCACACAGAGGAGCTTGATGGCTTTTAGTTTATCTGAATGTGGATGACTTCTGTCATGAAAGTGAGATGGTATAAAGGAGGTGTAGCTCTGCTGATGTCAATTCATCCATGCAGAGCTGCACTGGCTTCTCCTGGGGGTTTTGGTTAATGGATGAAGATAGCATGGTCGGACTGGACGATGAATGTTTCTAGCTCTTTTATTACCCTCTTTCCTTCCTCTCCCCCACTCCAGTGCATAGGTGGCTGAGAAACTCCTGAATGGACTGCAGAGTAAGCACCAACATCCGTTTTTAGGTAAACTGCAGCTGATTTTGCTTTGTCTGGAACAATGGTAGTTAGTAGGCAGTTTGGCCAGTCACACATTAGCAGCAGATGTCCAGGGTGGTGGTGCTGCCAGCCCTCCCAGGATGCAATCATCCCAATCCTTCTTTGTCATCCCGTCTTTTAGCTCTGCCTCTTCTGTTAATCCAGGGGCAAGGATGGGTCATATTTAGGATGCTGCTCTATGATCCTCATTGGCAGCCTCCCTCGAGAACATTTCATTCAGCTGAACTGATGTGCTTCTCTCTTGCCCTCTAGATTGCAGTTTTGGAGGAAACACATATAACAGCTCTATGAAATGGCACTTCCCCAACAATCCTTGCATCACATACCGATGCCAGGTAAGGATGAATCATGCTAATTGAGAGGTGGGCTTTTCCCAGGAAATTCTGAGCCTTTTTTTTCAAAGTTGTTTGCTTGTTGTTGGGTTTTTTTTAAGCCTTTTTTTTAATCCAGTCCAAATAACCTGAAATATTATCTATACACAAAGCACAATAAGGACTTTGCATTTAAACTAGTTTAAATTCACTCATATGTGGCTAGCTATAACCAAGCCTTCAGAAGGGTGGGTTTTATATGCCTTGAATATCATGATACCCAAACTTTGCTGAAGGAGAGATATTCCTGCTGTCTTGACCTTGAATAAAGTCCTCTTTTTTCAGCATGTTAAGCCTTTTGTGAGATACAAATTATTATTTTAGTAATCGGACATTGTGTGTATGTGTCCAAGGATTTAACCTGGGATGTCCTTTAAGACAAACTCACAACCAAACCCTCTTTTCCTGCACTCCTCTTCTGTTAACACAGTGGTATTTTTGGTAGCTTGCCTATCTGCAACCATAACATTGGCAAGATTGTCCATTTTCAGGCACAAACCAGGTAATTATGTAGGGAATTTTAGTTTCTGTATGTGAATGTATCTGCCATTTTTTCTGACAATTTGATCCAGTTTTAATGATAATACTCAGAATACTAAGAATTGCAGCTGTTGGAAAGAGGAGAGATGAATGAGTATGAAGAGCTTCTACAAACAGATAAGAGTTTCAATGTTTTTCTGTTGTCTGTGATATTTGTGCTCTGTGAAACCCACCCACATTTTTAAAGACAAGTACACTGAGAAGGACGAATTTGGAGCATCAGTATTCTGTATCTTTGCACTTAATGAAAAGATAAAATGTGAATTTAGATACTCTTATCACTATTATCTATGTGAAATGAGTAATTATTGCCTGTTTAAGTGTCTCAATGCAAAACTGGGTGATCCTATTTACCCTAGATACACACATTTAAAAAACAGGTTTCCCTTGCCTCCAACTGCAAAGCCTCAAGTGGAAAAAAAAAAAGTAGCAGCCTTTCATGCACAGATCCTCACACCCAGATTTGTTCAGGAGGACTCTTGACTTCTCAAACAAGAGGTAGAGGAAATGTTAATTTGCTAATACTTATCAGGCAAAGCATTAGAGATAAGCGTCTCCCCATTACAGAACAAGATGCTTTTATCTGCTTTCTAAGTCTTTTTTTTCTCCAAGGGGGGAGAATGCCTTGTGTCTGGCCTGTTTTCACCAATGCTGCACGGTAGGTTACTGAGGCTAAGGACTCCTGATAAAGCAGGATTCCTTTTCCTAAGAAGGTACTTGGTTTCTTACCTGACACATTTTAAAGCAAATCCTCTGTTTGGAGTCAGGGGGACTCAAGTGGATCTTTTGATTGTGGATTAGTCTGAATCCTGATACTCAGCAGCAGGTACAGAAAGAAAAGAGGTTTTGGAATCCAGTGCTCTGCAACATGTGCTGGGCTTTAATTATACCACTAGCAATTGTGGATTTTTGCTTGTTAAAGCAACCACAAGGCTAACAATAAACATGTCTGATCTGCTTCTTCTTTAGGAAGGAGTTATAGTAGAGTCGGAGGTACAGTGTGTTGTTCATTGCAAAAACCCTTCCAAACTCATGGGAGTGTGCTGTCCTGTGTGTCCAGGTGAGTTTTCATGGGAAGATGCTGTTCCACATGTGCAACTGTATTTCTAAGGATATCCATCATTACCTGGGAGGTTACCTCTAACTCCTCTGTTATACTTGACAAGTTACTAAATGTGGGCCAGTGGCCACAGTGCAGTAAATGACACAAGAAGAGCATGTTTAATATTTTTGAGTAGAGGACATGCAGACTAGGGGATTCACAGGCAATATCCACAAATCTAATCATAACACTTTTCAGAGGATCTGTCAGATGGGTTTGTCTGGCTGCTGACTGGGACTTTTTTAGGAGGGGAAGTATAAAAGTAATCCTAAAAAAGGAGACTCACTTTATGAAGGGGAGTGGGAAAGGGTTGTCTTTGTGAAGCAGTGTGGCAAATTAACATGATTTTGTAGGCTAATTTGATTTTAATGGAGGTTTTGTAGGTAAGCGCTGCTCCAGTTGTGATATAATGGGTTTATTATGTTCTAATTAGTTATAATTTTAATATAAACTCAGGGAGTAAGAATAAATAGTTGAAAGCAAACAGCTTAGAAAAGTGTTTCAAAGCCACTTTTAATCAAAGACCTGACTTAGCCTTGACTTCATTGGTGCAAATTTATCTGCTGTAGAAGGATGCTTTCTTTCCCCCCGAAGATATATGGGGGTTCCCAAGGCCTTTGTAAAGGCTTCTGAGAAGTGATTTGTATCAGAGAGGATGGTACAATTTACTTTTCATCTTGTCCTATAGTGAGACATGTTACTGAGAAAAGGCATCAAGGTATCCTCATCTAAACTTTTCAAATGCTATTTTCCAGGTTGTATTTTTGAAGGGAGACTTTACAATGAAGGAGAAGAATTTAGGCCTGAAGGAGAGAAATGTACCAAGTGTTCTTGTATTGTAAGTATTTGCCTTTTGGAATTGTATTTCCCTGTATGAACTTCAAAAGGCACATTATTATTGCCATAAAGCAAAAAATACAGGGAATTCATGTATTCTTCTCTTGGAGTTCATTTATATTCTGAGTTTATAATCTTTTTTTTTTGCGAACTTACACTGTAAAGAGAACGGGATATTTGGGAGAGGACCGATGTGTTAAATTAGTGATGCTTTTTTTGTGATGGGATCACGTAGGAGGAGACAGAAATCTTTCTGGAATTCATCATGATCAACATTAATTAGTTATTTCCTTAAACTGATCTTTCACAAGAATTCCTTTCATCTGTATGCAACAAGGGTCTTTGCTCTGAATTACTGAGTGAAGGATGAGGGTAGCCTCCTTAGGCTGTCCCAGGTGGATTCTGGCTTGACACTTAATGTAAAGGTCATATCCTGGATTTTATTCTTGCCTAGCAACAATATAGAGGGGAAGTAATAATTGCATCCTTTGGGTAATGAGTACAGGCTTGTCTTTCACTTCCATTAAGTTAAAAGATAATGCTGTGTGTGAGTTGGGGCAGATAACTTTGTCTTCATTGGTGTAATCTGAAAGACCAGTAAAATACAAAGTTCAGATCACTGCTTTTGTTGCAATTGATGGGCTGGTTATCAGCACAAAATGCAAGGCTGGAGAACTTTACATTTCTGTAGAATGCCAGGTTTTGTCAGTATCAGACACAGCTCTCCTCCATTATGAAAATAAAATGAAAAAGGGAGCAGAGAAGGACAGAATTCAAAAATTAATGTGTATTTATACATAGACACACATTTAATGAAGCTGCTGCAGAGAACTTGGACTGTTTTGTGGGAAAAAAAATCCCTTGTAATCTGCAAGATTAATTTACACCAAATCATCACTGCTCCTGTAGAGAATAAGGCTGCTCAGATCATTTCATTTGGTTGTTGTTTGGGGTGTTTTTTACGTTTTCATCCTGTAATAATGAATATATGCCATGACACATGTCACAGTTATATACACTCTGGGGTCCTGTTCTGCTAAATACCTCCCATCCCAGGCTGAGGAACATTGCTTCCTCTGAACTTGACGGATCCCCCTCTCACTTCAGCTTCAGTTGTGAAGTAGTAGGTTTATACTCCAGCTTTCCTTAGTCATGTTCCTTAGGGGAAGGCAGGTCTGAGTGGTTAAGAAGTCTGTGGAGACATACTTAAGTACTTTCAGTCCGTGCTTTGCTCTTTTGTAAGTACTGTAGTGGTATTGCCTATTGCCCAGTTGTTGGTGTGCCAGTATCTCCTTGATCAACTGTCCTTTGTTCCCTAAATAACAAAAGTAACTGTGCTGAGAAAAGCATGGGAGGTAGGACATATCTGGGGAGAACAATATAAAGAAATACCAGAATATGGGTCAGACTTGAGGGTCTTTCCTTGACATCTACCATTCTCAGTTATAGAAGGAAATGCATCAACTACTGATAATAAGACATTTAAAGTCCCAAGCAAGAGGCTTAATGATCTCTCCAGAGAAAGATGGCATGAATGTTTTGGATGTTAATGACATCTATATAAAACGTCTGGCTCTAATTCTGAATCTTAGTATCGCTTCTTTCACCCTCTTGCCCATTTCCCTCAGAATTTGAACCCATGCTAATTCCTATGTAATTTAAATTTGAAGCAAATAATGGAAGCATCCTCAGGGCTGTACCAGCAGTTTGCTGCCTGCTTTACATGCATTCCCTTTTTAGAAACGGTCCTCAGTGACCCTCTTATCTAAGCAGTTTGTGGATGTTTTATTTAAAGCTACCTATCTTGTCATGCAGTGTGGTGAGAACAGATTTGTGTGATGTGCTGTAACTTGTGCAGGCTTTAACACATAAGATGTATCTCCTCCACCCTGATTAGATTTCTTCTGTGATTTCAGATCATAACTTTTTATCAAGTCTTTGGTAGGAACATGGCAGAGGAAGTGGCACAAATTACTGCCAGAGTATTTTGTGGTGGTGGTATAAGTATTCAAGTCACTCTCACTTCAAGGTAAACTCTTTATTTGATTTGGAAGCAAGCTTTTCTACTGGTGAATTATTCTGGACTCCATAGCCCATCACTGTCCCAGAGATAGCTAAGACTGGGACTGCAGGCAGCATTGAACAGGAAGAAAGTAAAGAGGGATGTCTATAGTATGTTTTCCTGGAGAGATGTAGGGTTGTCCTTCACTCACTAAATGTATTAAAATGAGGAATTACTTACAAAAAAGGAATTTTACTGTAGCAAAACGATGCACTCAAAAGTCAGCACATGTTAGCAGGCCTGTATTGTGGGGCCCAGTCTCTGCCAAGCTCTTTGGAAGTTCAAGTTTGTGGTATTTTCAACTCAAATCAGTGCCTACTAAATACTATTGATCTCCTAATGAATATGAAATGGTTGTTAAGATGTTTTTGTTCAACGCACGTGGTTTGAGCAAATGAGGACAAAGTGGGGATTGTAGGAGTTGAGAATCCATGCCTCAGTGGAGAGCACTGGCTGATGGCAGGGCTTGCCTTGTGCTCCACAGCCCTGAAGGGTGGAGAAAGCAATGACCCGGCATGTGGACAATTCACTCAGTCCTTACCTGACATGCGCTCAGCTAGTTAATATAGTTTCTGTTTAACACCAGTTGTGGTACTAGTTATTGTCTAGTAAAAACCCACTGAATCCATTTCACAGAGTTCACTGACATAACCCATTAGCTAGTAACTTTTGTGTTGCTACCAAGCCAGGCTGCATTGGCAGCTCTGAGGTGGAAATGAAAGGCCCTGTATTCCATTCACTCTCCTAAGCAAGATGCTTCTTGGGGTGACTAAGATTTCTTGTGGAAAATGAAAATGTATTACCTCTCACTCTATGCATATTGCTTGTCAGGAGGGAACAAGCTGGATTTTAATGTCTTGGTTTCTATGGGGAGAGGCATTTATGTAAGAAAAGCAGATGGGATAATAGGGATCTCCTCACAGTCCAGCTGAAACCCAGCTGTCTTGCAATAATTCATCTGTCTGGCCTGTTCCCACTTTTCATGATTGGCCAGTGGCCTGTTCTAGAGAACCCTTGGGTATTTTCCCTACCATAAGCACCTACTTAAATGAAGGACTGGCTGCTTTAATCTAGTGTTACTTCTCAGATACTACTTTTGTGAGGTTGAGGGTGTGTTCCTGCTTGCACAGAGCACTCAGCTTACATGTTTCCTTTCCTACAGCCCACATTAAAATAGTCAGATTGTGATTATCTTAAATGTTTTAATTTTCTCTTTTGATGCAGCATGTTTGGAGAAAAAAAAAAGAAAAATAGTGGAGGGGGAAGGAGAGAGAGACAGGGAGGAAGGAAAGGAGGTCTGTCAGGAAAGTGACCTTGTGAGTGGTAACCATGGAGAAGCTTATCTTTAAATGGTAGTATCCAAATTCATAACTAGCCTCTTTTGACTCACACTGCTGTTACCCAGTCCGTGGGCACTGCATGTTTCATCATGTGAGGCATGCAGCGGTACAAGGTACTACTATGCTGAGAGTGCACAGAGCTAAGGAAATGACACAACCCAGGACCTGTCTTCCTCCACACCCCTGCGGGAAGGAGAGTGGAACCTCTTAGGAAACCGTTGAGGGCTGGATTATGGCATTGCTGGGATGGCCAGTGGCTAGGAGAGAGAAGGGTCATGCCATCTCACTGTCCTACATAGAGGTATGTCACAGAGATGACTGCCAGCAGGGTGGTCACATGTGTTTGGTCCCCAAGCAGCATCATTTCACAAAAGCAATGCTGCCCTCTTAGCTGCTATTCCAAAACAATTTGAAGCAAGTGAAACCCAAATGGCTGGAAGTAGAGCACAGGGATTTGGGGTGCTTGGAGAGCTGAATTTAAAAACAGTCTCTGTTCGACCTCCTTTGCATCATCAGGGGCTTTTACACCATTTCTCAGAGAGACTCAAGACACACATTGCTCCTGGTCTGCAGGTGTTCTTGCAGGTCTGTGCAGGAAATGTCTTGTCACTCATGTTCCTGAGTCCTAGGGTGTAAAAACTGCATAATGGAAGTTTTGCACAAAGAAAATGAAATCACACTGAGAAAATCTGTTTTCAAATGAATAAGTAACAGGCATTACAACTGTTATAAGTAATGAGAATTAATACATATGTTAGTATTTCGGACACTGAGGGTGGAATTCATCTTGTCTAGCTCTAGTCTTTCAGAAGTAATGTGTCTGGTCTGAACTCCTTGTCTGTGGTCCTCTTCAGTTAATGGTGAGAGAGAGCACGAGAGAGGGAGATGGGATGGCTTACAGTCTGCAGATGCCTATCTTCCTCCATGAACTGCAGGGGGAGCCTGTCTAGCTGCCTGTCCTCTGAGATGGATCCCACCCCTGCAGTCAGCTTGGGTGACAAAGCGCCCTGATACTGCTTTAAAGGCTCAGCTTTAACAGACATTGGGAACTGCTGAAATGCACATCCCACCACAATGGACTGTGAGAGAGGTAGTCCAGTCTACTTGGAAACTCAGGGGAGCACATAATTAACTGTGTCCTCAGTGAAGGCTGGTAGCAGAAGCTATGTCCAAATTCAAATTTTCATCCACAGCACAGTGCCAAATGCTGATTTTCCCAAAATTCTATGTACCCCAACTGCTTTGACTGAACTCCAAACTCCAGCAGACATTGTCTGCCCCCAATTCAGGGGCTAAGAAATGGAGACAAAGAGTTGTAGTCAGGGGTAGAAAAGCAAAGAGCTTGTCTTGTAGGAGTGTTTGCTTTCTCAAAATTAGTGATGTAAGTAGAAGTGGTTGGCTTATGGGTGAATGCAAATGGTCCATGCTACTCTGGCTGTGCAGTCAGAGGGGTCTACTTTCAGCTGTTGTTTCTTCTTCTCCACCATTTCACAGAGGTAGCATTACCCAGTTGTTACTGTTCCTGAGATGGCATCTATGGCCACCAGTCAAAGATGAGTGCCCCTTGTGCTTTGTATCACAAGGTTATGTATTCCTGTCCCCTAGACAAGAGGGTACAGAAGAAGAATGTGATGAAAGATAAAAGGGTGCTTTGGCAGATTTCTGTGGGGAATTTTTCCTAATGGAAAAGGAAGGTGGAAATTATGAGAAATTGGAGGAAGGAGCTCTGCCTTTATAAGGCTGTTGTTCAGACAGAGACTGTCTTTCCAGTTTGGTGATCCAAGATGATATTGTGGTAATTAATTAATTCTGTGATACTAGAAGCCATGAAAGACTTAAAACTTCCTAGGTACCTGAAGGGCCTAAGTAAAGGCTGACCAACAACATCCCCCCAACTGACATTGCATGAACAATCTCATGCAGTACAAAGAAAAAACTGTCCAGGACTTCTTCAATTTAAAGGTAACAACTGCAGCGAGCAGGATGGATTTTGCACTCCTGAAGTATATAGAGACAAAAATAATACAGGTCGACCACTTTTGTATGGTGATGAGGACTTATACTTTGACTGTGGATTTCTGTGTCAGGTGTCTGTCCCTTGTCTTCTTAAACTTTTCCTAGTTAACAGGCTGAGATTGATTGTTCTTATTGACAAAGAAGAATTAAGTACACAGAGCTTTAACAATAAAGGAGGGCTGTTAACTGCCAGCCTGAGATGAGGGGACTATTTTTTGGCATTGGGCTGTAATGAAGACTGCAAACATATTTGCTATAACTCACTCATTGCAAAGACAAGGAACTGTTTTGGTGGGAAAACAAAGCAGTAAGATGTCAGAAAACACAAGAACCTGGTTAATGTAAGCAAACAAACCAACCAGAAAGGAATCTGCTGGACAGCAGGGGATGAAAAGACTGTGTGTAGTTTCAGAAGTGCCTGGTGAAGACAAGGGCTTTATGAGAGATGGCCATAGCATTTCTTGTGAATGGCTTCAAATGGGAATGCATGTGACATCTCATGGGAATGCTTGTGTGCAGAATCTATTTGGGTCTAAAAGGTTCCCACAGGTTGTGCTAAGAAGCATTAAAAGCAATACCTTGTCAATTAACAGGGCCTTTGTTTGCCACACATTTTATGAAGAGTCCAAGACCCTTCTGGCTGGTGTGACAATGAAGGAAAGGCTGAGAAGAGTAGGAGTGCTTGGCTTTCATGTTTGTCACCCTTTCAGTTAAAATAAACATGGATATCACAGGTTTGGGGGTTGTTATCAGATAACAATAGTTAGTGATTTTAAACTTGCACACATCCCTCTGTGTCCTGAGGCAAAATGTCTTAGTATGCACAATACTGCTAAATGAAATTACACAGCAGAGCTTACCTAACTGTGTAACACCTACTTCTTTTCCTTTGTCTGCATTCCAAAGGAAAAAAAAAAAAGCAAAAATTTTGAAGCAATACATTGCCACAAGTGGGCTTTAGTTTTTTCCCCTTTCACAAGTCTGACCTCTGCATTGCTTTAGGTACCATATATTTTTGCTTAGTCATTCTATAGCCACTGATTTTGTTCATGTTTAATGTTTTTGTAGAAGACAAAGTGAAATTGGGATCATTATGTTTGAATTGCTGGTGGGCTGTAGTGTGAATGCCAAATTCCATCCTGACTTGCTATTCGTCTGCCTAAATTCTCCTTGCTCTTTCCTCTGCATCCGACAACATTGCTTTTGTTTTCTGCCCTAGAAGTATTTTGTTGATAAGGGAGCAAGTTTCCAACTGTTTGATAAACTCTTCTCCCACTGGGATATGTGAAAAATTAAAATTTCTTGCAACAAACCAGTCATATAGAAAGGCTTCTTGGATTTCATCAGTTTTTTAAATGTTAATAACCATATTCATTACTTTTTTTGCATTAAAGATGAGAGACAAATACATTGGATAGTCAAGGGGAGGAAAATGATACCCAGCAAATAATTTTTAGGATTGTGACAGGCTGTAACTTTTTTTATACAACTCATCCTTTTTAGGCTGAGAGCTGGATAGACAGAATAATTCACTGGCTGTCAAAACAGACATGGGAAGCACAAAAAGAAAAAAAGTTCTTTCAGACATGACAGTGATTTACTTATTCTGCTTTTAACCTGTCAGAAATAAAATTTGACTTGAAGCCAAACTATCATAATGTCTTTAGCACTCTGCTGTGGGTACATCAATCTGAAGGAAAGATGCAGAAATCCTTGAAGGCAGCTTGGGGTTAGTCAGCAGTGGGATGTAAGCTGTCAGCTTCCACTGTAGATGATTAAATACAGAAGGTGAATCCTTAAAAATGTTTTCTAACTCTAGTGATAGAAATTGTCTACATGTCTTAACTTTCTTCCAGGAAGTCACACTCTCATGGTTTCTAAACTTCTGTCCCAAACATGACTAGAAGACCATTAAACTTGACAATCCCAGGCTTCATTGAAAACCCAAGAAGTTTTCAACTCTCTGCCAGAAGCTTTGTAATGAAGCATTGAGTTTTGCTGCAGAAAGCAGATGTGTGGGTGTTCTTTTTATTGGTTTGGGTCTTTTCAAAAACAAAACAAAACAAACAACACCACAAAAAAACAACAACCCTGGAGTTTAGTGGCATTACTCAATATTTTGTGATAAAATTATTGAAATGGAAATTTCTTAATTGCCCCTACTTGGATGTCAGAGCCAATGCCATTGGAAGTCCAGATTTCCAAAAAACTCAGATCTAATGTTTGTGGTGATGGAGCCCAAAAGTAGCTTGCAAGCTTTGTGTGGTTTCTTTTCCCTTTTTTCTTTTCTTTCCACAGAACAGAGCACCATGAGTTTTCTGCGAGTAGGACAGAAGCTAATGTGTCTTTGACAATAGTATCTTTCTTCATGGTGAAAAAAAGCAGAGCTGGCCTCAGGTCTGAGAGTGTAACAATGAAGACAGTTGTATTCGTTTTAACAATATTCAACATGATGAACAAAAATTTGAAAAGAGACAGTGTATGTAAAAATAATTAATTCCAAGTATCTAAGGATTTTGTGCTTTGTAGCACTCAGTCTGTTCTCTGCCTCCTTCCCTAGTTGTGGCATAACTTTCCCTCTCCTGGATGCAGCTAAAGAGAAATATTCCTCACGATCTCAGTTGCTGATGCACTATTTGTTATTCAGCAACCAGATGAACTGTTCTGCTCCCTGTCTTTTTAGGTCAGTTCTTTTTAAGGTTCCTGCAATTACCATTCCTCCCCGATCTAGGTTTTTTAGTGTTGCACTTAAGCAAGTATGGGTATGTACATCTCTGGACCATACAGGGAGGGAAAATCCCGTGTTTTAGTAGTATCTTCTAGTATCCACTGCTCTTTGTAGTTGACATGCAGTTGTAAAATCTCTTCTCAGTAGTACTTGACTACAAAGCAGCATCTGCTACTTTGTCTTTTTGTCTGTGAACCTGATTCTAACACAGTGAGCATTTTATAAAGTAGCTAAATGGAAATAGGACCCATAAAAGTTGACACCTGGTGGAAACCAAGCCAGTGAGGCATTTTTATTCCTAGTGGTGTTACATTCCTCATGGTCAGCAGTAATAGTCCTGTCTCCTGAAGCACGGGCTGTGGGGTTTTACATTGTGTTCAAATGGGCATTGCTTGAAGCTTTAGCCTTTATGGTGTTTGGAGGATGCATTCTTGCTTCCTGAGTATTCAGTGCAGCAAAGGTGTAACAGCAAGCAATTATATAAAGTGAGGAGTAAGTTATGGGCTAATTTGAAGACTGAGGGGGATGGAGGGAGAAAACACATTCGTACATCAATAGAAATATTGTCAACCTGTGTAGCACATTTGCTGTTGTTCCCCTGAGACTGTGTTTTGCAGTATGTCTCTGAGTCAGACAACAAGATAGTAAGGCCAGGTTGGATGGGGGTTTGAGCAACCTGGTCTAGTGGAAGGTATCCTTCCCCCCCTCCCATGGCAGGGAGATTGGAACTAGATGATCTTTAAGGTCCCTTCCAAACCGTTCTATGGTTCTAAGGATACTATTAATACACCTAATGACCAAAAGTAGTTTTTTCAGTTTTGATAATGAGTGCCTGTGTTTCTATTTCTAAATATCTAACCTGACTGCCTCTCACTGCTTTCAGTCTCTGGGAAATTATCTCAAACTTCCTTCAAACTTACAGAAAGAGGAGGTGTCAAAGTTCACAAAGTAGATATGGATTTTGCTTGCTTGTTTCCTGACACTGCTCATCAGACTTTAGTGCATATACTCTGAATCTAATAAATTTTTTATTCCTGTGTGATTTTCTTCATGTAGGGCAATGGGTATCAAACAGAGAGGATATTCCCTTCTCAGGATGTGGCAAGGTTTGGCAGAGGGGAGCCAAGTCATGCTTAGGGAATATTTTTTTCCTTCATTATATAGTGGTTGCAAAACAACATGAAGGAGAAGTGCACAGTGCTCCAAGTGTAGCAAGCAGGGCTCTATCTCACCGGGACCCTAGAGCTGCTACAGCAAGGGAAGTGCCAGATTGCCCACAAAAACCCAGGGGTATCCAGATGGTACAGAGATAAATTCTGCAATTTCCATCCCCCTACAAATTCCTTCATCTTTCCTTCATTTTGAACTCTATCTTTTACTAAATACTTAAATTTATTGAAGTGGGGAAGCATGCATAAAATGTGTCCTGGAAGTGGGCAGATGAAAGCAAAGACAAAAAAAAAGAATTAATAACTTTTTGTGTACAGGTTTTATATAGTATTTGTGCTTCTTGCAAGCAAAATAAACCTGTCATACTGGGAGTAGGGGCTTTAAGTCAGTATCACAAAAATAATTTCTCAAATCTTGTTTTAAATTCATATCAACTTTTATCAGATGAAAGACTTTCTCCTGGGGATGACAGTTGCCCATGGAAGGAAAACTAAACCAAAATGTAGCATACCATACGTGCCCAGTCAGAATAGACTGACATATTCATATCTAGAATGCCAACCAGCATATTTGTGGTTCAACTGTAGAATGAATAACAATTTAATATTATTAATTAAAAATATTTAAGCACACAATCTCTGGGTAGTTTATAATATTAAATGTATTTAAACTCTGCTTCCCCATTTCCACAGTGATGAACAGTAATTTGGAATTCAGTCTTTTATAATAGCTTGCAAAATTTCTGGTTTAATAAATCAGAATTAATATGTTAAAAATGTGTAGGAGTACCCAGAACACCAGAATAAGGACATGTCAGCCCTTTGAAAGATTATCGAGATGTTTCTCTGCATTCTGTTGACAGAAGTTAATTTGGGGTTGAGTTTGTTGGTTTTTTGGTTTTCTGGCTTGGTTTTTTGTTTGTTTGTTTGGTTGGTTTGGTTTTGTTTTAATTTATTTTTAAAATATTCATTTAAAGCAATGAAAAGAAAGAGGATGGAAATTTTCAGACATGGTGGATGATGATTGTGCTCTCAGTTCCAAAAACCCCAACAGTCTCAAGGAAGACAATGCTGAATTCTGCCACCTCATACTTGAGTGAGAAAGTCTTAACAGCACTGGCTTTCAAACCCTGGCCCTAGGGCAGAAACTTGTTCTAGCTCTTTTAAATCCAATTTCATTAAGACTCGATGTCTTCCCCTTTTATCTGAATTAAGCAATGCTGAATTTAAAAGGTTACAAATATTAAAATGAATGTGGTTTTCTATGATAAAATTGAGATAACTTTGTTCATAAAAATGAAATCTGGGAGCTGCGTTGGGTGGTATAAAAATGAGAAACAAAATATGTCCACTCTATAAATTTATCACCTATTGCTAGAGTTCTGTCAAAACTGCAGACTACTGTCTTTGGAGATTGCTGTGTGCTGTCTCTAAGTTTTGAAAGACAAACCTGTTTTTCACATAATCCCACACAACCCATTATTTCCTGTTTTAATTAGGTTCATTTCAGTGGTGTTAACTCAGGGATGGACTGAGTTCTGCATTTGTACCTTATTGTTTGATACTCAAGAGCAAATACTGGCAAACTTTACAGTAACATCTTGTGTAATGTCTTGCAGGCCAAATGGAAAGGACAGGCCGAGAGAGTTGGGGTTGTTCAGCCTGGAGAAGAGAAGGCTCTGGGGAGACCTTATTGCAGTCTTTCAGTACTTAAAAGGGGCCTATAAGAAAGATGGGGACAATCATTTCGGCAGCACTTGTGACAGGACAAGGAGTAATGGTTTTAAACTAAAACATGGTAGATTTAGACTAGATAGGAGGAGGAAACTGTTTTCCACTGAGGGTGGTGAAACCGTAGCCCCAGGTTGCCCAGAGAGGTAGGAGAAGTCCCATCCCTGGAACCATTCTAGGTGGCGTTGGCTGGGCTCTGAGTAACCTGCTCTAGTTGCAGATGAGTAACCTGCTCTAGTTGCAGATGTCCCTGCTCAGTGCAGGGGGGGTTTGGACTAGATGGCCTTTGAAGGTCCCTTTCCACCCAAACCGTTCTATGATTCTGTAATATGTGAGTATGCAGGAGCGTGCTGGTGTCTTGTGTGTGCACTGCTGTATGCACACATGTGAGTGAATTTGTGCATATTAGTGCTTGCAAACTCATGCCTCTGTGTGTTTCCCTTGGTGCCCTTGACTGCGAGGCTTGGTGTGCGTTTCTGTTGCTCCCATCCCCGTCCCTCCTTGTTATGTCCATCCGTGCCCCTCTGCGCTGAATGTGGCTGTTCCCCCTCCCCGCAGCTGGATGGCACTGCCGAGCGCGGCCCCGCCGGGAGCTTTTGGCCAACACCACCTGGTGGCGGGGACATGACGACACAGGCTGGGGTGCAGGTGCCCCTCTCTATCATCATGGCCATTCTTAAGTGGTCACCTTAAAACCCATAGTGAAATAGGTTTGTTTCCAAAAGGCCAATAACCATAATGTGAGAAGGTGTTCAGATAGCTAAAACATATTCCGTGAAGAGGGAATCATTAAAATGGCTTGGATTGCTGCCTGCCAACCTGCTTTTGGGTGATGAATCTTGTTTATACCTTGGTACAACACATCTTCTTGTAAGTTCTGACCAGGACTGAGCCTATGAAGACACATCTGAGGTAAACCTGCCAAAGATTACCTCAGCCAAAGCAGCTCCATCCCTGGAAACATTCCAGGTGAGGTTGGACAGGATTCTGAGCAACCTGCTCTAGCTGCAGATGTCCCTGCTCAATGCAGGGGGATTGGACTTGATAGCATTTAAAGGTCCCTTTCCAACCCAAAACATTCTATGATTCTGTGAACTTAGCAGTGGAAACATGCTGGGAAGTGCTACAAGCAGCCTGATGGGCTCTCCCTGAGTTCAGAAACTCAGGGAGCAGAGAAATGGCCAACTAGGACTAACTGGACAATTGATCTTAATAACAGATGTTTAATAAGAGCCATATTTGGAGATTTCTAACAGCTTCATTTCTGCATGCAGTGAAAATGCTGTTTAAATATAATTCCCTAGAACCTGAAAGTGCTTGACTTTTTTTTATGTTTGAGCTGACTTCCTAGCTGATGGTGTTACTGTGTATGAGTCTTTATCTATTTATTTGAGTGACACCTCTAAATAGCACTCCCATTCTCTGCTTTCACCTTTCCCCACAATAATTTCTCTGGTAATGAAACTTGGATCAGCAGGGTAATAATGTTGGATTTGATTGCTGGTAACATAGAATCATAGAATGGTAGCGGTTGGAAGGGACCTCTGGAGATCGTTGAGTCCAACGCCCCTGCCAACACAGGGACACCTAGGGCAGGCCACACAGGAACAGATCCAGGTGGCTCTTGAAAGTCTCTAGAGGAGACTCCACAACCTCTCTGGGCAGCCTGTTCCAGTGCTCTGTCACTACTTTCACAGTGAAGAAGTTTTTCCTCATGTTGAGGTGAAACTTCCTGTGTTTCACCTTGCTACTATTACTTCTCATCCTATCACAGGGCACAACTGAAAAGAGACTTGCCCCTTCTACTTGACACCCACCCTTCAGATAATTGTAAACATTAATAAGATCCCCTCTGAGTCTTCTCTTTTTCACGCTAAACAGTCCCAGGGCTCTCAGCCTTTCCTCATAAGGGATGTTCCAGTCCCTTAATCATCTTTCTAGCTCTCTGTTGGACTCTCTCTAGTATTTCCTGGTCCCTCTTGAACTGGGGAGACGAGAACTGAACACAATACTCCAGATGTGGTCTCACTAGTGCAGAGTAGAGGGGGAGGAGAACCTTCCTCGACATGCTGGCCACACCCTTCTTTATGCACCCCAGGATACCATTGGCATTCCTGGCCACAAGAGCACATTGCTGTTCCAAACAGTACAGGTTTTGAAGGAAATTTTTGCATCTATAGATTGATAAAAATTTGCAATACTGAAATGACAGGCATTAATAAATGGCTTTTGAGTTTCAGCCCAATTAAAATCATAGGAGGATACAAGAAAGGAAATCTCAATGGTTGTGCTCTGCTGGGTCATCAGAAAAGGTGGTTTTGAGTTGGTGTCCAGGCAGCTGCACATGCTAAGTTCAAGTGGCTATTTACTATCAGAGTGAAGATAAATGAAATCACCAGTCATTAGCTCACAATAAGAGCTCCAAAATGCCTTCTCCCTGCACAGCAGCCTCCCAGCTGCTGCAGCCTAGCACCACTCAGTTCAGTCTCTCTGCCTTCCTCCCAGCAGTTAACAGAACACAGTGACTTTGCTACAGAGTTACCCACACTTGACTTCCCTTCTTTTCTGCTGGTTTTGTGTGGAAGGTGTGCCCATGCAGCAAAGCAAGCTGACAGCCACATGGGATGAGTGGCTTACAGAGTAAGGTGCTTTGCTTACGAGGTGGTGGTTGGTTAAGCAGCCATGGTCCTGTATGGGTTAGCTCATCAGTGTTCATATCACTTCTCAAGTCAGCATGAAAGGTACAAATTTAAGCTGCAACTTGAAACCTACTAACACCCTTTTGCAAGGCTGGGAAGGAAGTAAGAGACTGGAGGCATTTATATCCACTCCAATAAACAGAAAACAGTTTCTGAGGTGATGGGCCTTCCTCTTTTAGACTTAAAGGACATCAGGGACAACAAGTATCTACTCCCCTTGTTCTTTTAGGCTAACTGGCATGAGGATTCACCCCATGAAGTAAATGATTAGGAAGGCGTAATTTAGAAGCTGCAGCAGGAAATAATTCCCTAGTAATTCCCATTCACACTTTGCTTCTGTCAGTTTTGAAGGGAATGGCCTGGGGAGGGTGTTGTAGACAAGAAAAATCAAATGTACATGTTTTATTCCTTTTCCTCTTTCTTTCTTTTCCTTCCTTTTCCTTCTAGCAGAGAATGACTTGCTAATCCTGGGAAGAAGATACCCCTCTGAGTTTCTCTTGAGCAATCTTTGCTGCCGTGTGCTTTACTGCTCATAGGGAGACAAGAGGGTTGTTTTCTTTGAGTCATCACTGATTTACTCACAATTGACTATTTCTAAAGAAATACATTGGGCTACTTCACCAGTGCCTTTGTGTTCACTGGGACTCTTGCAGATGCCTTTCTATTGTGTATGTTGCTATATTAACCTGTAAAATGTTTTGTGTATCTGGAGCCTCTGTTCGTTTGTTCAGACATAATGATCCTCACACTATGGTAGAAGAAAGGTTCATCTGGGAAAGTGGCTCCTCTGCAGCAGTTGCTATAAGGCAATGTTAATTTAATATTCCTCCTAATACAGTATATAAAGTTTTAACACAATTTCTTCAGATGGCTATAAGAAATACTGAGAACAGGAATGTGCTAAGCATAGTAGAAATAACAATTCTGAAACCTTGGGTAGGCCAGATTGACTTCATCCCTGCAGTGTTAGGTAGAGCCCCATGAAGCAATTACAAGAAGTTGGAGGGATGAAGGCATTTTAACTTTGGATGTAGTTAGAAGTGTCACAGGTTTAGCTTTTAGGCCTTCCTAGTCCTCTGAGAGGAAATGGTGGAAGAAGGAGAGGTGGAGGCCAGTGCTGTCTCAGGCAGCAGGAGCTAGAGAGTCTGTGGGAGACTGGCTTAATTTAGCAGTGGAAGGTGCCTAAAAAGTTGGGGCACCTGAGGGGGATCATTTATTGTTTACTAAAGCTTAATCATGTGTTTGAGTTGGGGTTTTTTTGTAGCTTTACACCAGTGCTGTGCTTTTAAGTAAACACACTCTCTTAGCCTTTGTTTTCTCTTGTTGATAAGGCTGTTTCTGAGTAATGTGGCACATTTTACTGTACCAAGAGGGATCCTTTAGCTGGTATAGTGGGATACTCTCCATAAGTGCCAGCTCACTGCAGGGCAACCAGAGCAGGTCAGTGTTTTCCTCTGCATCACATTCTTGGGTCATTTACAGAGATGATGTTCCAGAAACTAGGAGAGGAAGAAACATCTTCTGGTGGCTAGCAATAAGTGAGAAAACTCTGGCATATGGCAGGTTTTGAAAAGCACTTACGGTTTTAAGAAGAGAATGTGACCTACAGATGCTGGGCTAGCGTTAAACAGCTACACATGAAAACTGGACAAACATGACAAGTTCCAAGAATATGCATCCTGTGAGCAGAGCATTGCCTCACATTGAAGGAAATGTCCTAGCAGATACACCAGTCGCAAGAGGAACAGGATTAAAAATGATATCTGAATTTTCTGGAGTTTAACTGTGCATGATGGGACATACTATCTGTAGCTATTAAAAAATAGACATAAATATTTTAATGTGACTTTAGTGATAGCCCTAATGAAGAAGAATTTTAGGAATTAGAGAAGGGTCCATATGACTGCAACTACAGCTATATCCCTGGACTGGTAACACAATCTCTGGAGAAAATGGGCATGTGGCCAGCCAAGATTAAGCATGAACTCAGCTTCCACTGGGACTGCCTGTCCTGCTTGCTTGAAAAGCATCCATATGCAGGGCTTATTTGCAGTGCTTTTTCCTTGGTTGTTGCTTGTCCTTTTGGAGAAAGAAGAGGAAGCTTGATCTGGCTTCACACCTTATCCTTTCTCACCACATGAAAGCAGGCAAAGAGCCAGCAAAAGAGCAGCAAAATACATTTTATGCTGGAACACATAATCTCTACGCTTTTTCCCAGGGAGTGTGGCTTTTCCCTTTTCTTGCATGATGTTTTCATGATGCTGAGCATTGTCCATTAATGTGATATCCTTGTGAACTGTCAAAAATAGAACACTCATGTGACCTGCAGGATTTATTTACCTTCCCCTAAAACACAGAAAAGTCTCAAGACACAGGAAATGTATTAGAAGAATGAATCATTATACTGAGGAATTTGTTAAAAGAATAGTTACTTTTTTCCCTGATGCTCCTCTTGCCATACAGACTGTCAGGAGCAATAGCAGAGATCTATTTAACCAAGCATGGAATAGAACAGAGCACAAATGTATTTGTCTTTTTCCGTTGGTAGAAAGCACATAATTTTTGTGTAATTTGCAGTAGCAGAAAGGGAATTGAGAGATACCTTGAGCTATGCTGTGCTGAGATGGAGGGAAGGCCGAACAAGCAAGAGATGAACGGGCAGAAGTGCATTTGCTTGGGAAGTTGAACAGGATTTGATAGAAGTAACAGTGAAGCAGCCAGAGGGAGCAGTGGCTTCTTGCTTTCTCAGACAGGAATTCCCTCTCCTGACACAGTTCTTTGAAAACTTTGTTGGCTACTAAGAGCAAGACCATCTCGTTGATGTCATGATAATAGGAGATCCTAAAGACATCACCAGTAGGAATGTACGAGTTGGAGTAAAAAATTAATTGATTGCACCTTGGAATAAAATAAATTACTGGGAGAGATAGGCAGCGTTAGTGGTGATTTCATGCTGGATGAAGCCAACAGCTCCTGGGAGGTATGAGAACAGGATATTTCTAGCCCAGAAAGACTCCTGATAAACACTGGGTGGTAAGCGTTTCCCTCCTGCCTGAAACTGCTCTTGCTGTAGCAACACTGTAGTGCTGTTTGCATTCTCGCACAGGATTGGCATGAGACTGAAGATCTGCATTGGGGCTCTGATTTTCCTAAATCTGAAATTCTCCCTGTCTTAACAGGCATCCTTTGACTGTGGTAGCATTTCCTTCTGCGTGGTCAGCATAGTTGGGGTGTACATGACACTGTCAGCTGGGTCTATGAGGCTTGCCAAATCCTCAACAGTGCTTCAGAGCATTCCCCAGGCAGTTCATAAGCAATGGCTTTGCCTGGATAAGGGAGAGGTGCTTGACAACTTACTTAATTACTGGGTGGAAAAAAGTTTAAACATTAAGAACTGAACCATGTGTCATGTTCTTTAGGAGAGTCATCTGAAGGAATTCTGACATCATTATCCAACATTTATGTAGTACTGGTTGTGGTAAAAAGTCATAGAGAACATTCTCCTCAGTGCTGTTTCCTCTTGGTTTTACTGTGGCTCATTTAGTTTAAAACTGGCAATAAAAAAGTTAGGTGTGCTTGGTACTGCAGTATACTCGGGTTAGCTTTGATATCCAAAACAATCTAGTCATGGCAACACAGACCATTGCATGGGCTACTTTTACCCTGTAGACAAACTTAACCGTGGACAAGATACTTTATTGAGAGAGTGGATACTTGAATTGTCCACAGGTAAGCCTGTGGGAGAGAGCATTTTCCTTTGTGAAAGGAGACCTGGGCAACAAACAGATGTTCACTTTGCTGACAGCTGTGCTGGTTTAGATGTTACCATCCTCAGATGTTTGATAGTCCCATCTCACATACGTTCCTGTCTCCTGAGCTCCAGTAGTGGAAGGGAGCCACAAAGCACTTGCTAAATGGGCTTCAGGCAGAGTCAGCTGCATAAGCTCAAGCAGCTGATAGGTGGCTTGAGATAACCTAACTGCCATTGGCTGAAGCTCATGCAACCCTGCTTGGCAAACCTCTGGGTATGGGATAGCCTCCAGTTGGCAATGCAAAGGGCTGGATGGCAACCATCACCTGGTGGTCTGGTGAGTCATAACTACTGCCTTATTCATGCTGCCGTTATTCATGCTTTTGCGGTCTCTTGTGTTTGTCAGGAATGAGGTAAATGTAGTTTTAAACCATTTTTATGGTCCATATGTTTTTGAATTGATGGAGGCCTTGTTCAGGTAATGAATCTCACGCAGGGCTTCTCTAAGTTATTCCTTGTTTCTTAGGCCCCTCTGTAAGATTAAAATCAGGTTCTTGTTTGTTCCTTACTTCCAGCACTCAAAGCAAACCTGTCTTGGAAACCTTAAGCTGGTCCAGTGCTGACTGTGGAGGACCTTGTTGTAGTGACAGTGCCTTGGAGGGACTGGTTTCTCTTCCAGTGTTTGACATTGTGAATTTTCCACCCTAGTAACGTATGATCCAAACTCATCTGCACTTAGCCTCCCCTCAAGCAGAGTGGGTAGCTGCCTCCTGGAAAAGACTGGGCATAAGGTTACCGTATTCTGGTTCACCAATGCAGGTGTTTGGAAGTTCTCAGCAGAAATGTCCTGTGTACAGGGAAAACATTTTTCTAATTAAACTACAGATTTCTGCCATCTTCGGGGAGCTGTCTAGCCATAGAGACCTTTAAGGTCATCAAGTCCAACTGTGAACCCAACTCACCATGAATGGATGAACAGCTTCATAGTGTGTATAGTACAACTGGGCAGGGGGGAAGACAAGTCAAGCAAGAAGACAGAAGCTGTGATGTGAGATAAGAATGACAATTTACAGAAGAAAAATATTTTTGTGAAAAGCACAAGTCCCCAGAGATAGGGAGGAAGAGAAAAAGAGCCCAGATACTGAGAGAGGGTAAAGAAGAAAAACATGGCATTGTAGTTGGTGCTGAAGTCATGTCATCTTGATGAATCTCAGCCTTTAGGTTTTCATACTGTGCTAGCACTGTATTCCTCCTTGGGTGGTTGTTCTTTACCAGCAGACGTGACCTATGTTAGCTTTTCATTTCTCCTGTATTTCCAGGTGTCATGGTTGAAGGACTGTGTACAGGAGGCAAAATTTCTTCTTCCAGGTTTGCGGTGGTGAGGGGCCTTTGGGTTTCCAAGAAGGATCAGAGAAATGGAAGGGTTCATTTGAAATTCTCTTTTCCATTAAGAAAAGTAGCAAGAGTGAATCAGAAAGGAATTTTTGCCAGTGTCAGAGATTCCTAACAAGGAAGTGACACGCAGGCTGTTCCCCAACAGAGTGTCTCAATTCAACTCTTAATTTTTAAATTTCAAGTCTAAATAAACATCTAGAGAAGAATTTAGTCTGGGTTTTCCATCCTTAGCATTCCATTTATTTTGTTTCCATCTGATTAAGTGCTCCCTATAAAATAATTATTTCTTTAAACAGTCTTTGTGGATTAGAAGAATGGAGAAGTGGAAGTTGCAGATTTCTTTTTGAGCATTACTGGTGAGAGCAAGAAAAGGGAGGAACTGCTGTTTTTCCTTGGTAATTTCACAAGCAAAATGTTGCTTTAAAAATAAGTTAACTGTTTGTGGTGGGTTTACCCTGGCTGGGCACCAGGTGCCCACCAAGCCCTTCTATCACTCCCCCCAACCTCCGTCAGCACGGCATGCAGGGACAGAATGAGATGAAAATAAAAGAGCCGTGGGTTAGAATAGATAAAGATTTTATTCTCTACTTCCCATCCGCAGGTGATGTCGAGCCGAGTCCAGGAAGCAGGGCTCCAGAACACATAGTAGTTGCTTGAAGGACAAAGCCGAATTCCCCCCCATCCTCCTTGTGCCCTCTCCCTTTATAGTTGAACTGACACCATATGGTATGGAATATCCCACTGGTCATCTCAGGCCGGCTGTATCCCCTCCCCCATCTTGCCCCCCCAGCCTCTGGTGCCATGTGAACACTGGTAGTCATAACATGGTGTGTTATCAACACCCTCTAACTCCCAATACTGCAGCATGAAGGCTGTATGGGGAAAAGCAGCTCAGACAGACCCACTACACTGTTGATTTTATGGTGCTCTTGGTTCTTCCAATTTTTAATGGAGAGGGGCTTTAGTAATTCTCTTCAACATATACTGCAGGCAAAATTTTTTCCTTGATTTGCTGCACGTAAAAATAGCTACTAAGACTGGATTTCTCTTTAATTATGTCACTCTAATATCACTCTGAAATCCTGCTTGTAATTAAAAAGTTGAACTCTGGGAGGAAAAACAAGTGCTTTTCTTCTTTATTTTTCAATGGATTTGCAAATGGGCCAAACTCATGGTGCAATCTACAAAGAATTTACACCAAAATCGAAGCATCTCTCTTCATGAGTGTCTGACTTCTGTATAGGTTTCTTTTCCTCCCTCCCTCTCTTTCAATCTTTTAGTAAGAAAGGGTGAATAATCACTTGTGAAAAAGAATCCATTAAAATCACTTCTGTCAAATTCAGCTTTGGTATAAGGAGCTGCTATTTCACTGTGTTCAAATTGCCTTTACTAGAGTGTAATTACTTTATGTTGTGTGTGAATTTGGTGGTAAAACCTTACCTGACACCTCTGAGAGCTCCTGAACCTTTCTCAATAAATCCTTGCATTAGGAAATATTGTCTCTGCAGTTTCACTTACACAGAGTCTATTGTATCTATGTAAGAGTTCTGGTGCTTTTGAAAGTCTAAGGTAATATTTTTTTTTTACCTTAGCAATAAATCTGGAGAAAAGGAAGAAAAAAGGAACATAATTCAGGTCTGTCTTGATTTAATAAGATTATTATGGAATGGACTGATTCCTTTAGGATTTGCCAGGAAAAAAAAAAAAAAAAAGCTACTGGGAAAAACAAAACCAAACAAACCACACCAAATGTAGCATCTATCAGGTTAGTACTGAGGAGTCCAAAGTTTGCCTCAGACGCAGCAGTTGCCTCATACTCTGGAGTGATAACATGACTGATCATCCTTGCTTCCTTTTAGAAAGAGGAGGAGAAAAAGAAAAAGAGAGAGTAGTTATATATCTTCTGTTACTAGTGCTGATATGTGATCTAAAGGGATTTGAGCCAACTTGGAAAATTCTTTGAAACCAGTAGTAATGTTAATTAAGAAAGTTTGAGAGGTCTATGGGTGGAAGGGACAATACAGAGAAGATTTCATTTAGGTTTGAAGAGGAGCCTTCCCTAAGCAAGTGTTTCACATTTGGGATGAGGCTGAAATTGCCAAATATTCCCTTTTTCTTTATATTCGTTTTGGTTACTCCAAATTGAAAGAGAAGAGAGGGATGGTCTCACACAAATCGTAGTGTTGTTATCTAGAGTGTGATGAGTTTTGTACTTATAGTTAAAAGAATTTCTCTTGCTTCTGGTAAGTGCTTTTAAATGACATGGGAATAGTAGGCAGTATTTTGAGGGATGCTTGCAGTAGGAATTACTCTTCTTCCTTATTTTGCTGCTTCTATTTAATTTATGTCTAAGGAATGAACTTTGTCATGCCTGTACCAAATTAGGAACCCTGTGCCACCTCTCCTGGAACACCTCTCTTGCTAATGCCACCTGGAGAACCACTGGCACATGAAATTTGGTATTTTGAATTTTGGTATTTGGAATTTTGAGCACTGAAAATGTCTGCTAAACTTTGCTGCCTTGAAAAGCAGAGTAGATTTGGTTTATTTTTCCCTATTTAATTCTGGGAAAGACAGTTTGCACTTGCAGATTACCATTTGGACAACCTTATTGAATTATTTTTGCAGAGGTCCTGGGAGAAACAAAAGTCTTAAAGTTGAAAGTGACCTTTTTGTATAATCTTATCAAAGTTCTATGTTTTGCACATCCTAACCAGAACTTAAAAGTGTACAGGATTTGGCAGGTTGTACTCAAACTTCCAAAAAACTCAAACCTATCTTTTTCTGCAGTATGGAAAAGCATGAGGGAAAAAAAAATTTCTTCTAAAGAATAATCTTCTAAATAATAAAATTATTTTTAAAATAAAGTTCCTGTGGAGTCTTTGAACTACAAACAAGGTGGAGTTGCCAATCAGACACCCCTGGTGCTATTGAAAAAAATACCACCTTATTGTCAGTCAAAATAACATTATTTTATTAAATTAAGTACTTGATCACTCCTAAAAATTAAGAGTTTGGGAATATTAAGCATAGCCAGTAAGAGAAGTGCTTATTACCCACAAAAATAGAAAGGTCTTAGCTATTAGAGGGGCTACTCTAATATCAATTCAACTTGGACACAGAATTGCAGAGACCTCTTGCAGGCTCACTTGGCAGCAATCACCTTCTTCAGTCCTCTGTTTCTATCATCCATTGCTATTTTTAGTCCCATCTGTACAAATATGTTTTTGCCAAGGAGCAAAGGCAGGGTAAATTCCAGAAAGCATGTAAGCAAACAAAGTAATACAGGACAGTCACAGTTGAAGTTTTGTTAAGCTGCTTCCCATTCATTCCCTGGCTTTGTGTTACTTATTTAGATCATAAAGCTGCTCAGGAAAGAAATCTTTGGCTCTTTTGTTTATGCTTAAAGCAAATTGTTTGTACCTATGTAAATACATTATTTACTCTTATACATTGTAAATTGTAAATTCATTATTTACTCTTTCAGGACAAAGATCTGTATTGCCCCATTCCAAAGAAAACTGGGAAAAAATTGTTCAGCTGTTTAGCAATAGCACTTTGTACTTGCAATGGATGTGGGCCGCTTCAAGTTCTCACCTCATGGTCTGCCTTTTCTGGGGCGTATTACATAGGTAAAGTGCCATGCTAAGAGGTCAGTGTGTCCTGCAGGCAATCCAGAAGACATCGCTCATCTCTGGCCAGCTCAAAATGTTGAAGTAAGGATATTTGTCAGCCCCTTTCTGTGCAGCCATGCTAGAGAGGTCTTACTGTCACTTAAACATCTAGGGTAACAACCTGAGCATGATCTGAAGCGGGCTGTGGAGAACTGCTGCCACGTGGGGTAGGACAGCTTTTGCTTATTCCACATGGTCGTTTTTGTGCCGCTGTTGTGCAAGGAAGGTATGGATCTCCTTTTACAGTGCCTGACAGTGCTATGGAAACACCTTGGATAGTCACTGGATCTGAGGTGGCACAGGATAGTGATGTGTACCTGAAGGAAGAAGAGTAAATTTCCCTAGGACTTCTTAGCTAGTGTGGTCCATTCTTACATGTCTAATTTGCTTTAACTGGTCACTAATTGGCAGATGGTTTGTCTTGAATTGCTGATGGTTAGCAGCCACCTTCCAATTGCTGTTTTATCCTACATCTGTTCGTGATTCACTTGCCCATAATTATCATTGAGTGATGTTTTCTTTTGCCATGCATTTTTCTGGGAAGCAAAATGAGTACAACAGAGCTCTGATGTGATGTAGGGGAAAGATGCAGGAGGTGTTCTTTGTGTGTATATAGTGAGTAAGTTACAGGGCTTCATGTGCTATATCTACTAACAGTGCTACTTACAGAATTAAAAGAACCATAATTACTGTCCTAAATATTTGAAGATGAATTATAGCATGATAGGTGTGTGATCCAGAAGGCTGGACTCCTTCTTGAATTCAGTAGAAAATTTTGCTTTGTGGTTTTTTTTGGGGTGGGGTTTTTTTCATCTGCTTCTCTCCAGGAACCCCAGGAGGTACCTAGAGCACTTTTTTATCTCAGCACATACTGATTCACAGAAATGGAACAGTCAGGTGGAAAATTCCTGTTGGGGAAGTGCAAGCCTTCCTTGTCCTGTTAGGAGCCGGCTGTGGAAACCAGCCACTCTCTATGTCTTATCAGATCTAACATGTGTAGCTCCAGTGCCACACTAATAAAACCATCAGGCCTCGAGACCAGTAATTTACACCCATGTTTTTAGATTCTCTGTAAGAAAAAAGAAACTATCCTTGTGGATGAAAAATTATGTGTTAATCTGTGAGGCTGGGCTGAAAAGAAGCAGATGCTGACATTTCCAGAGTTAATATTTTTGCCTTAAAAACACATCTGTCACCAGCCTCCACTAGAAGAGCTGAGGAGCACTTATCTAAATAAACATGGCAGCTGTTTCACATGATGAGGCTTTTTTTAAAATAGTAAAATATATGGTATCATTTTGAAAGGTATAGCTGCCATAGGTGTTAACTTACAATAATAGGTTGGAGTGTGTAGCTGTCCTCTGCTTTAGAATAATTGCAAGTGTCACTTTCTCCCATTATCAGAGAACCTCCCTGCAAGGCCAGCGTGAGTAGAGAGAAGGTTAATAACTGAAAGTGTGTACAGCTGAGAACACTGCAAATGCTGAAAAATTGCTGAGGAGAGAGTTCTGGATTGTTATCTCAGGAGCATGTCAAAAAAAGAGTAGGGAAGAAAAGAAGTCGGGCTCTTGGAAAAGTAAATTACCTGCCTGTGGGATAAGGGTTATAATATAAATAATTCACATTTATTGATAAATGTCTTCACTCTTCTAATTAACTTCTTTATGGTAGTTCAGCAAATCCTATGCATAAAAATATATGATTTTGTTTCCTATGGGAATCTTTAATGAGTCACTTTACACTGATTTTAAGATCATTTTATATCATTAGACAAGTACAAAGGAGATTTAACAGGGCCAAGGAGAGACCTACACTTGCAACGCAAACCAAATTTTGTTTTCTTTCTTATTATCTTAGGGACTACTAATGGCTTTTGATGATACATCAGTAAGCCAAATATAAGAATGCATTGTAATTTGCATTTCCAAAAGCATGTGGTGTGACCTCCCTTTTTAGGCTTACTATGATGTACGTATTTTCTGAAATAGAAAATGCAGAAAGATCTTCCTGTTTGAGAAGCCCCAGAATGTGAAAAAAATTCTTCATTTAAGGTAAGTGCTTCACTAGGTTCATAATCCTTTCTAGACAACCTAATGGTTTCATCTGATTCTTTTCATTTTTGTCTGCTCAGTGGTGTTGCTTTATCAAGAGGATAAGCCTTTGCTTTGAGCTGTGCCTCTATTTTGAAGTGTTGTGTTTAGAACGATGTTATTGGAATGGTAGATAGAAGTATTTCCAGCTCTGGCAGTCTTTTTGAATGGAACTGGCCATGCACTGTGGCCTGAACATGGCCTATGCATATGGCCTTGTAAAGACTGTAGTTATAAAGGTATTCAGTTTGTGAATGTCATGTGAGCTTAGCTTGGACGTAAGTGCTAGGCTGGTTGGCTTGCTGTAATTGTGCTGATCCAGAGCAAGAGCAGCAGCAAGACTTCAGGCAGGTGCCAGAAGAGCTGGTCTGGCCAAAATATAGCCAGCATGCTATAGTTGACTAAATGGTTAAACCCATATGTCTGTATGTCTAAGCTGTCCCTGAGGAACCTACAATCTTTATAGATCTGGGAATCAGCATTTTACAGATGCATTACTGCCAATGAGAAGTCAGTAATTAGCAATAGGATCCTACCCATAAATGAACGGCAGCAGCTGGGTATGAACTTTACTGAGAAAGAATTCGAAGACAAGACAAGCGAGACTTGAGTGTATGTCATGATCCATGCAGGGGTGTGAAGGAGGAGCAGACTTCTTTGGGTTTCCTTCACCTGTTTTCCATGAATATTCAGGTGGTTTGCAATCTAGGAAGGACATAAAAAACTGTGATTCCTTTATCCATCTTGCTAGCCAGGACTGGCAAATGTCAGAATTAGCTGCTGATGCTCGTGTAAGTCATTGCTCCTGGAGAAAGGAGGAAGCAGTAGAGCAACAGTTACTTGTAAATGATTCCTAATCAAAGTGCTTCCCAAGGCTATTCCTGGAGAGCTGCAGATTCCTCAACACTCCTTGCTCAGGCAAGGACTAAAATGTGTCACTTCCCCTTGATCATAAGCCAGACTGTGCCCTACCCTGGAGTAAAGCCAAGACATATCTCTGGGGAAGGACAGGTCTAGGTAGAACAGAGCAGTGGAATTTTGCACTGTGGTATTAGGGATGTTACTACAGGTAAGTAACATTGGCCTACAGTGAGTCTAATCTCACATCACTTCAGGTAGACTGAAGTTATCACTGTGACTGTTTCACTGTAGGGACAGTTTCATAACATACTGGTTTCAGAAAGGTAGGTTAGTTTTCCTAAAACTTTGTCCAAGAACTCCTCTGCAGCTTAGCACTTTCTCTTGCTGAGGTCTGCATAACACTTTAAAGCATATTTTTAACTCTCTTTTGCTAAGTGCTTAGGACAAACAGGACCTCCCATTAATAAACACCTTTGATGGATGCATTAAGGAAGCAGTGCTTATGTAATCCCATATTTCCTGAGTTTACCTCAGCAGTATACCCAGAGCATAACATTTATGGAAAGTACGTGCATGTATAAAAAGTCTTGTAAAAA
Source organism: Halcyon smyrnensis (assembly GCA_027560215.1). NCBI lineage: Eukaryota > Metazoa > Chordata > Aves > Coraciiformes > Alcedinidae > Halcyon > Halcyon smyrnensis. The sequence goes on along the minus strand of JANHFZ010014766.1, from coordinate 3,685 downwards.
GCTAGGAGTGTCCTTACTAGTAATACAACAGGGTGATTTATTGTACATGGATGTTGTACAGATATGTGTGCTTTATCATCAGACCTTCAGGCAAGGGCATCCATGAAGTGTAGAAACAGCCAGTGAAGGATTAAATCTCAACCTCTCCAGTATCTTATTCCCCTGAATCACTGCAGGAGAGTTGTTCTCTTTCCTTGTGAGTGGAACAGTGACTTGGTGTGGGCTTTTCTGGCAGGTTTTGACCTGCAACTAGCAAATTCAAGTGTGTAGACACCTTCTTCTAAATTGTGTGGATTTTTCTCTTCTAAGAACAACCCTAGTTTTTTTTATTCATGACCTTGTTTATACATTTGCACCTCCAAAAAATGAAGCTGTAAACCATGTGATGAAATGAAGTTCATATTGTCTACAAGAAAGCATCCGCATCACTGAAAATAAAGCCTTTATTGTGCATCTAAATTCCAGATGTCAGAATTTGGGCATTTAGGGATTTAATTCACTCGAGTCTTGCAATTTAGTCCTGCAGATTACTTAAGGTGAATTATTTAAAACTAATGTTCTAAGGCTAAGCTGTGCGGATACATCTGTAGAGTTTCTTGTCATGACCAAGTATTTTAAAGAATGATGATGAAGTGAGAGTCAGAATTGTCACCTTTCTCAGGACCACAATAGCACTAGTATTCTGTGTGCACAAGAAACACGCTGGGGATGTGTGAGTGATTTAATAACTGTGTACAGACTGTTTAGAAGGAAAAGCTGCTCTCAGAAGGGAGGCCAGTAGTATGCTGTAATGTGGGAATTGGAAGTGTGGGTGAAAGTAGTCACCAATAGCTGCCAAAGCATGGGGTTTATAGGAGCACAGTTTACTGTAAGACACAGCAAGAAAAGCTTGTAAGGTTTGTAAGCTTGTAAGCTTTGTATCACAAAGCTTGTGTTGCAGAAAAAAAAAAAAATTGAAAACCTTTGTGCAAGTTTATCTTATGAAAAGCAAAGTGCTATTTATATAAATACGTTGTGGCAGTGACTATCATTTTACAAGTAGCGGGTTAGGACTTGGAAACATCATGTGAATGCACTGGTGATGTATGCAGAACTGTACACCCACTGGACTGTACTTCATGTGTTCTTGATGCCAATGAAAACAAAGTGGCCTCCAAATAATTCAGGGGAAAAGTCATGGCTGCAAGAAGCCGGGACCTGTTTTACAAAGCTCTGCTTCTAATAGCTGAAGTTAGGAAAGTACGTTGGATTTAACCCTAACTTTCTTATTATCTGGGGTGGGACATAAACAAGCTGAAGAAGCTCATTAGTGGTTTTTACGAGTTTTTCTGGCCACAGACAGTTTCCACCATAACACGTTATATTGCAATTTTTCATGGAAACAGTTCTTTTTAGAAGAGAAATAAATAATCATGTAACTCATGGCAAAGCTTCCGTAGTCACTGGAGACCTCTGATTTAATAGCTAGATTAATCACGAGTAGCTGAACTCTCTTGTGCAATGGCATGCCAGGATTGTTTTCTTGCCAATGTCTTTGCTTCCCTTCATCTGTCCCCACGAAGTTACTGCTCTTTACCCCCAAGGTGGTAGAAAACTCAGCCCCTTTCTGCAGTGTGGGGCTGCCCTCCTGGCCCATTCCTGCTGATGTGGTGATCTTGGCTAATTTTTCACCTTTGCTCCATGCAGTTTCTGGGACTTCTGTTCAAAATCTGGTCATCCAAAGCAGACTGAAAATCAATGGAAAGGTTCCCAATGATTTGTATGACTTTGATGTGATCCTTGCCTACATCCTGCCTTAAAATCCACATATTCTACCAGGTATATGTCTTCTAACCTCCAGCATTATGGAAAGGCTCTGTGCTATAGCGAGTGCTGTATGGTGCTAGATCCCTATCCCTGGTTTCCCTAGCAGCATTCAGAGAGATAATTTGGCACTGTTTTGAGGTAGCCCTGTGCAGCAACTGTCAGGAAGATTAGGGAGGGAAGCATAACCTATAAAAGTATGTCTGATTTATAGGAAACACCAAAATGTGTGGAGGGTATGTACAGTGGTGCCTGGAGCTGCAGCATTTCTGTTAATTAGCTTTCTGTTAATACAGTTTTAACTTCGGAAGTCTGAAGTCTTTTCATACTACTACCCAGCATGGACTGTATATAAAGTACAGTGGCAGCAATCAGTTTAACAAGACCTGAAGTGAGAAACAGAGTCTGATTACTAAGTGTGCGATATGGCAGCAAGTGGTGGAGGGTGATGTGATTCAGACCAGAGGAAAAGCTGGAATTTGAGGTGCTAGCCAATCATCTCCATTCTGAAGGCAAGAACTAATCTGCTATGTAGCATTGAGGATTGTTGGTGTAGTGGAGAAAATAAAGTGAACTTTTAGATACTGTCTTCCAGGGAAAAAAAATTTCTGAGAAGTGAAGTGATGCTCTGTTGCTGGGAATAGCACCTGGGATAATTAAGCAGACCACAGAGGTGTTTGGGGTGCAGTGTGAATCCAGATATCTTTGAGCTGGAGAATTATTTATTTATTTTTAACTCACTATCAGCTAGCAAAAGAAGGAATAGGCACTTACATTGCAATGTTGAAAGCTCTTCCTTCCGCATGTAACGTTAGAGACATTAAAGAGTACCTAATAAAAGACAGACTATTTTGTAGGACACGTTCTTTCTGCTTGCAGGAGAGATTTGTTGAGAGAAAAAGATCTATCCCTGGAAAACACCTGAGTTACTGAACTGTCCAGGAGAAGGATCAATAAAACAACAGCTCCCAAAGCAGAACAAGTATGTGGGCTCCATCTGAAAGCATCCAACACTCAGGGTAGTTGTAGGCCAGTCTGGAACATAGGTGTCATGAATTGATGTAAGAATTGGGAAAAAACCCAACAAAAAATACCAAAAAAACCAAACCAACAAACAAAAAAAACACAACCAAAAGACCAAAACCAAACCAACAACAACAAAAAACCAGGAAAGACAGGAAGAAAAAAGCCTCATCTCATGGGAACAGTGCAATAGGTATAGGACAAAGACCTGTCTTATGTCCCATTGCCCCTGCTAGGAATAGCGATATTGTTCCAGGAGCAGCAGAAGTAATGAAGCTCTGTTTTCATAGATGTGTGTCCCTTTCTCCTTTTTCTGCCCTAACTGCAGTAATACAAGCTTTCCTCCAGCATCTCCATCACAAGAGCACCAAACAATAGGCAGGAGGTCTGGGCAACGCTGCCTGGCCAGCCAGCTGCTGCATGACACTGTGGGATACTTTCTGATGTCCCTTCTGGGAAAGAAACTGGGGGCTCTCTACTCTTTCAGCAGTCCAGTTTTGACAAAACTTGTAGGAATTTAACATCCTTGAGATCTTAATGTAATCTTGATTTTTTCTATTTTATCTCTATATACCCTTTTTAGAGGAGTCACCCCATCACCCCCAGTTCAAGAGAGACAGGGATCTGCTTGAGAGAGTCCAACAGAGGGTTATGAGGATGATTAAGGGGCTGGAATACCTGCCTTATGAGGAAAGGCTGAGACATCTGGAGCTCTTTAGTCTGGAGAAGAGAAGACTGAGAAGGGATTTAATAAATGTTTATAAATATATGAGGGTTAAGTGTCAAGAGGAAAGGGTCAGCCTCTTCTCCCTTGTGCCCTGTGATAGGACAAGGGGGAATGGTTATAAACTAGAGCACA